>MU224049.1:4374074-4408843 GCA_018584345.1 Thuja plicata | reverse complement strand
TATATATATATATATATGAGTGCATAGGTTCAACTATATAATTTTAACAGAATGCAAACAAAGAAAGTTTAACAGATTTTTATATTTTTATTCTCTCTTATACAAATATTAAACTTTCAATCTTAGCAAAGAAATCTGATATACATCTATTTTTTTAAACATACTTTCTTCTATAAAATATCAGAGTAAAAGACTACGATTTATGTTTTAAATATAAACAACAGTTCTCTCTCTCTTTTTTTTTTCTGTTTAAGTGAGAGTACATTTAAATGTATACATTTATCCAATGTTGTTTTTAAAGGTAGAAAAGAAGCTAATGACAGATTTTAAATTTGAGAGAGAGGGAAGTTAGGATGGAAATATTTTTAAATGTTCATATATTCTTATGCAAGTATATTTTTTTATTTTATTGTCACTTATAACATACTAATAAACTAGGTCTAATCCCTAAGATAGTTTTCTCTTTTCTTAACTTTCAGCCTTGCAGAAATTAAATGTATATGCCATATAAAATTAGAATGACAAGTGCTTCTATTCTTATATATATTCCCTACTTCAAATGATATAACAAGATTCATTCTACATAGTTCTAGACATAAGGAAATACCTTTATTTAAATCAAGAGCATGAATATTAAAATCTGAAACTTTACAACAAAATAAACTTTCCAAATGTCATAAGAAAGCCTATTTTCAGCCACATGGCTCTTTACTTTCTTTTTTTTTCCTTCCTAATAACATACTTTCTTTCATTGCCACAAAGGCCTTTAAATTTACATAAAGAGATGTACAAAAATAATAAACAACAAATCTCTTTTCTTCCAAATTCAACTCTATCACTTCAAGTAGCTCTAAGCTTTACAAATCTGCAAAACAAAACAATGGAAAACACAAGGGATCATGGGCTGCTCACCACCCAACCTAGGCCTCTTATGAGGCCACCCCCAAGCTTGGGGAACCAAACAAAGGTGGGTAACAAACAAACTAACAAACAAAAATACAAGAAGGCAAGAGAACTCACATTTTACTCCCAATCCAAAGGCTATCACAATGGGTCACACAAGGACCCTTAAATGTGGGTGAAGTGGACCAAATACCCAAGGGAGAAGGCCAATCCCAAAACAAACTATAACCACGCCCTCTCATGGCTTACAAAGAATATAAATTCCATCTCAATATCAAACCCATAATCCATCAATATGTCCTTATGTCCCCCAAGACAAACAACAACCAAGGGTAGCTTCATGGAGCCCATACTCTATGATTTTTCCCTCTCCTCCTTGAGGAGAGACTCTACACCAAGGGCTGTCAAACTCCTCCACCCTCAAGGTTACTCTTCCCTCCCAAGGGTGAGTGATCCTTGAGACTCCCATTAACAACATTAACAAGAAAATAAGAAATACTCATATTTCACAAAACATAGATCTTGACTACAAGAACATAACTTCATTTCTCAACACAAAACACACTACATTCATCTTTCTTGCAACATAAAATAAAACAAAAAAAAATGAGATTCATAATCTTCACCAACCTAGATCCAAGCTTATGGCAAGAAATTTGTAGAAGAGCTCCCTTTTAGCCTAATTCCTCTTTCCAATGTCACCAACTCTAGCTAAGTCTCTAAGTTAGAGAGTGGGTGTTCAAACTCTTCAACATGGAGAGTCCCCACTAAAAAGCCACTAGAAAGCTCATATGGAGAAGGAAAACCCTCTAATTGGTCTCTCTTCCCTAAAATCTCACAGCTTTCTAAAAATAGATCCTAGAAAGGAAACACCAAAAAAGGTGAGTAAGGTCTTTGCGTCAAAATGGAAAAGTGGTCTACCCAAGATCAAGCCTCCCAAAAGTTGATTTTCGTCCAACTTGGGAAACCAACTTTTGGAAGGGTCTCTTGGTCAACCAAAGGCTATCCTAGGGTTAAAATGGCCCTTACCTATTGGTATAACAAGCGGGCTACCTAAAAATGGCCCCAACACACCCCTAGGCACTTTTTAACCCCTCCAAAAATCCACTACAAGGGTACTTACGAAATTCAAATGAAATGACCACACCTCCATCTCCCACACCAAGGTATGAATATTGGGATTCACTAATGTACTTATCTAGGTGGGTGGAAAACCATTCCCAAGTTGACATGTCATGGTCTTAAGTACATTCACAAGTGTCAAGTGGCACACACCAACATTTACACATCACTAGACACATGTCATATCCACTTGGGAATAACCACAAGGAAAATAAATATGAAAATACATTTAAGAATGAATTTCCAACAATCAACCTTTTACGTTTACAAATTAAATCAGGATACAACGAGGTCTTGTCTCTCATTAGACGCAGCCTTTGCTTAAACTGAGTTCACATATACCTATGTTTGGTTCCCCAGATTAAATACCATGGTCTCATACCTACACACTCAATTCAAATATCAGTAGTCCAAGGAGATAAAATATTCTTCATAAAGACAATAACCAATATTGAAAACCTTAAGGAAACATCAACATACTAAATTCATTACAAGCAATGATAATTTCATTTAAGCATATAACATAGGGTAAGATTCACATTGCATGATATTTTGAATTAATATCCATTTCTAACAATTCTCATATCATCAATAATCCATAGCATAACCATAATGTTTTTTTTTTAATCGAATGTCTCAAAATAAAAATTTCATAATAGAAACATGACATAATCCTTAAGGTGCATCATAAAGTATGATGTATCCAACATCCAAAATGATCAGTGCAAGACATAAAACATAAAATCCATAAAGTCCATAGTGCATCAAAATGTAATGTATCATGTGCTAAGTCTATCATAAGCAAAAATAAGGAAAGCTACAATGGGGTTTGGGGTGAGGCCTCATATAAATGATGATGAGGATGTCACTCAAACAAAATTAAATACAAAATAAAGAAAGGCAATGGATGATTCCTCATATTCTACAATAATTAGGGGATACTGCAGATAATACAATCATAGATATAAATATCATAGATATCACCGGAGATGACCCTGGAAACAAGGTAAAGGCAGATGAAGAGATTATTGTTACCTTTGAACAACCCAAGGAACAACATGAAAAAATGGATGTTGCACATGTGAATATACTAGGCCAGATGCCACTATTGATGCTAGCTATCAATATCATCTCGAAAAAGGAGAAATCAGTCAATCCTAATGCAAGCATACCCAAAGATAAAGGAGAAGAGGAACCAAAAAAAACATCTGATGAATATTATATATATAAAGAGAAAAATATAACAGATGGAGAACCAAAAGAAATAGATGGAGATCAAAAAGATAAAGGTGAAGAAGAGAAACAAGGTGATACCACTCCTAAGGATATGGAAGAAGATGTTGTAGATACAACTAAGGTTGATTTGGAGATGTCCACTCCCAATCGACAGGTAGAAACCGAGCAGCTGGATAAAGCTACACATACTCGAAAGCCCTCACCAAGAACATCAGACCAAGACAATGAACTTGCTATGGTACTGCATACAAGTAGCGCCACAACTCTATCCAAGAAGAAGAAGAAAAATAATAAGAATCTTGTTACATTGGATGAGATTATTGAGATACTAGCATGTGATCCAAGGAAATTGGATCTAGATGCACTTACAAAGTATGATGAACTTTGTGAAAGAAAAGCTATCTAAGGTAAGATTAAGAAGGAGAAAAAGGATACTCAAGTACTAGAGACAACCAAGGAGATACTTCAGCAAATTGTACTTGATACAGACATTGATCAAAATGCTTCTATCATTTATCAATTGGCCATTCTTACTAAATCCATCACATCAAAAAATGTGGATGCAGAGAAGGCCATAGAAGAACATGCAGAACAAAAGTACCAGTACAAATTGAAAGATAAAATTAGCCAAGAAGTGGCCAAAAACAAGGTAAAGCTATCTGAACTAGTAAATGAATTAGAACCAATAATTTCAGAAGCTATCAACTTAATTTAGAAGTTAAGCACATTAGAACACTTCACTAAAGAAAATAGTGAAAAAATTGCAAAAATAGATGTAGATCTTACTGCTAGTACACAAGGTCTCTCAACCACTGACAATGAAATCAAATTTTATTATGAAAAGGTAATGGAAGAAAAGAAGTTGTGACTTAAGATACAAGAGGCAAAAGCAAAGTTTAGAGATGTGGTAATAGAGCTACAAGTTGTACTACTGAATCTTACACTACTGCAACAACATATGACCATGGCAAGACAATTGATTGCCACCCGAATATGTCTGTCACCTACAACATCTATGATATGCTACAACATCTATGATATGCATGCAAGGATTACATTGGAGCACATGGTTGTGGAAAAACTTCAAGAAAAATGGGAGAAAATGATGGAAGACATGAAGAACTCCCATTCCCACATTTTTGACAAGTTGTGAGTAATTACACCTTTGCCCTTAATATCAAAAAAGGGGGAAAATGATATGATACAATTGGAAAATGATATGATAAAAGGGGAAGATAAGGTGAAAATGGAGAATAGTATAAAGGAAAGTGTACATATATATACATATAATATACCAATATATACATAGGAGGAGTCATACTGATAAGGTGAACACATGGTGTATATAGTAAATATTTTAGTTTTTGCACATATCAATTTTTGATACTAATGTCAAAGGGGGAGATTGAAGACATATTTTTTCTATTAGTATGCAAAGGAAAATATTTTTGAGCCATCGGTAACACCAACACTGAAAGAAAAGTTTAGTGCAACCTGACAGATAAATTCACAAGGGAACCCGACAATAAAGATTATAGTGTAACCCGATAGTGAAGGTTACTATGTAAACTGATGACACAGTTTACAAGTGCAACCCGAAAATGTTGAAGTGGAACCTGATAGTATAAATTGACAGAGTAACCCGACAAAGGAACTTGACAAGAAGTTCACAAAGGAACCTGAAAGACAGTTCATAAAGGAACCTAAAAAATAGTTCATAGATGAACCTGACAGAAAGTTCACAGAGGAACCTGACAGGAAGACTAAAAAGTAACCCAAGCACCAGTCTACCGAGAGACAGTTATAATCTCGAGAAATGTTAATCTGAATTCCATGTCAGATAAAACACTTGTGTTTTATATTTAGCTTTTGATTTTATTTAAAACCATTTCTTGAGGGACAATAAATGTAATTATAATTGTTTTAATCAGTATAACTGATTAGAAACATGAAAAATAGGAGATCAAGGTCAAGTTGTAAACCTTTGATCATAGAGTTATCATTTTTATGCGTGAAACTCATTTAGGGAAAACTCATTGTATAAAGAGATGTGTAATCAATCAGAACAAAAATTATGTGATGATGTTTGTAGCCATAGACAATTCTATGGATTAGAGACAGAGTTTTATGCACAAGAATAGCTAAAGATGAAATTAGTTATCAAGAACAAGATCCAAGGCTACCAAGAAGAATATAGGTATTGATCTGTCACAATAGGTGATACATTAAATTGTAATCTTTAATGGATCTGTAATCAAAAATTCTAGATTGCATATACTCAGGTCAATAAATATTTTTGACTAAATTCTAACAAGTGTATAAAATATAATAAATCCTTTGAGAAGGTGGATTTAAAAATCCTTTGTAAATCTCTTAACTGAGTGCACACTAAACAATGTTGCTAAAGCTCTTAACAGAGTAGACCTTAACCAATCTCTACATGTTAGTCCTAACAGGGTAAGATCATCAGAAGTGATCAAAATTGTAAGCCTTAACTGACCCCTTCCATTCTGTAGATAGTGAAGTTTTTTGGGTTTCATACCCACCACAGTTTTTACCTTCTAACAGGGGTTTTCTACATTAGAAAATCTTCTGTCATGTGTCAATACATTTCATGAATGTTTACATGCTAGTTGAGTTTATGAATTGATATTACATGCATAAAGATAGAATAGCACATATGGTTTGTAATACAAGCAATTGATTACATAAAGAATAAAGGTTAAGTGACTAAAATTTTTAAGGTTACTGATTCACCCCTCCCCTCTCCATAGACACCATTCCATTATTTCCAACACAAAATTATAACTTGCCAAAATATTCCCCATATTCATGGGAACCAATATCAACCAGATCCCCTTGCATTTGTGAGAGGTCCTATGAACATGAATAGATACAAACCATAATATTTTACATAGATAACTGGAGCCTCTCATGACATGCAAAATAATTCAAAAACTGATATCCATTAGTTTGGAGGAAGAACCGTTTACGTAGGAGAAAACCAAATAAGAGAATTTGAGAATACTATGGAGAATCATGATGTCCTGCATGAAGATATCTATATGAATTTTTTTGTACAATCCTTGATTGATGATGCTAGAGAATGGTATAAAGGACTACCTGATGCCTCAATTAGTAGATTGGTATATTTTAGAAGAATCTTCCTTTAAGAATATGGAGATCAAAATGGTCCTTAATTTTACCAACATGAATTAACCAATGTAAAGAAGGGATATAATGAGTTAGTAGTACATTTCAATAAAATTTAATAAATTATTGAACAAAGTTCCTCCTCACATGAAGCTTGCTCATGAATTTTTCTTGATATTTTACATGGATGCCTTCAAGAGAAAAACCAACTACGAGATTAAATCCAAAAATTTCCACACTCTACAAGATACATACAAAGAAAAAATTACAATAAAATATAATAGAAAGGTTGTTGGAAAATTTGGAAGAAGGTCAAAATACACTCTTAAATCCTCGAAGTAGAACAAAGAGGAAGACAAATTAGAGAAGGTAATAAATTCTTTGAAAGATTTGTCACAAAAGGTGGGCAAAGGTGATAAAAATTAGTTTAACAGACATGATAGACCTTAATTAAATCCAAATGATAGGCCGAGGTTACTGTTGGAAAGATTGCTATAATGTAGACAATTGTTATTTTGTCATTGATGTCAAACCTTAACTGGTTAGATTATTGTTGTATGTTTGAGTACCTTATCCATTGATTGATAAAGATTTCAAAAGAATGGGATAACAAGAAGACCAAGAAAATGGTTGAGTTATGAGTATACACAAGGGTACTTGATCATTTGGCACTTTGGCAAAGTGATATGTTGTTTATCTATAACTGAAACCTCATTGGAAAGTCAATTCCAAGCAAAGAAAAATTGATGCCAAGCAAAGAAAAAGATGATGCAGAGCAAAGCAAAGATGATGTCAAGCCCCAGTGAAATGCCGAGGGAGACAGAGAAAGCCGAGCATCAGTATTTTGTTTATTGATGAGATTTGAGATCTATGGCTGACATAGTTGATTCTATTGGGATATGCATTATTAATTAATATTGGTCCAAATTCATTTAATGCACGAGAAACTGTTATTAACACATGGATTCAATGTTTAATTAATGATTGTATTGGAGAAGTAAATTAAATGTAATGTTGGAAAGATCCATTGGATCTAACCTAACCTAAGGTCTATGATCTTGATTAAGTGGCAAAATATTTATCTAACCTAGATGAAGAGGTATAATATAACCTATTGTATTTATTTTTATTGTATCCAAGAGTAAGCAGAAGTTGAATGCAAAAGTATTGCATGGTTAATTGACTGATTAGCAAGACCTAGAAAAGAAGGTTGAGCAGAGAAGCAAAGTTATATTTCTTGATGGATTTCGAATAAGATCTAAATTTTGAGATGTAAATGGAGGCCACTCATTGAATTAGCATTAGAGCTAAAACTAGATTTGGATTTGCAAAGTAAGTTGTATGTATCAGATCACACCTGCTGATTAATTTCTAATCATTGTATAAGCTCAAATGCTTTAACCAGGTTGACCTAACAGTCATTATAAAAATCTTTTGAACAAGGTGACATTCAGATTGGAATGTTATAAGTCCTCTAACAAGGCCACTCCTAATAGGATGATTAAATCCTTTAACTAGGTCACATTTGATAGTGTGTTTTGTAACCTTTAACATGGTTGGCTCCTCACAGGGCATTACTTCAGAAGAGTAAAATTCTAGTGGCATGTTACTGGTGGTTTTTACCATATTGGGTTCCATGTTAAATCATGGTGTCAAAATGTGTGAATGGTATTGTTGTGTTTTACTGTTAAATATTTGCAAGCTTATTTCATTAAGTACAGTAAACTACAAACTTTTGTTGTTTATTACTACCAAGTAGATCTGAGTTGTTGAAGTTGATTTAAAGTTTTATATGGGCACATCTGGACCTAAGGATAACTGATTCACCCCCCCTCTCATTTATTCTAAATTCATCCTAACAATTGGTATCAGAGCTGAGTTATATTTAAAAAGTTTGAAGGTACTTGGAGATAAGGATCAAGATATATAAAAAGGGATGGATCAAAGATCAACAAGGAAAACTTTCCTGCATGGCAAAGTTTGATGAAACTTCACTTGGTCGATATTGGTGATTCTACTAAATGACATATTGAAATAGAATATGTAGCCCCTACTGGACCTATGAATGTTGCACAATTAAGAGAAAAGTATGAACATAATCAAGCAATGTTGGAACTTGAGTCATCTTTGAACTATCATGAATTTGAGGACATCAAGGATTGTACAAGTACAAAGTAGATGTGGGATGCCCTTACAACCATTTATGGAGGTGATATGAATGTACTAAGAGCCAAATCTAAACTATTAAGAGGTAAGTTTGATGATTTAAAAATGTAAGAAGGAGAAAATATAGTGCAATATTATGATAGGATAAAGGAAGTCATAAATTCTATTAGAGGAGCTAAGGGAGTCATTGATGAAGATACTATCATGAGAAAGGTAATAAGAACACTTATTCCTATTTATGCTATTAGAGTATCTACAATTCAAGAACTGAGATGTACTCCTAATAAAAATTTAACTCTGGAAAGTCTGGTAGGAAGACTTACTACATTTGAGATGTCAAATTTTGACAACTATACTCCACAAGCTATTGAATGTGCATTTAAGTCACAGATGGTCATCAACAAGTCAAGGAAAGGAAATAAATGTGTGGAAAGTGATAGTGACACCTCAAATGATGATCTAGAAGAGCTTGAGGCACTTATGGCAAGGAGACTAGCTAGAGGAAAAGGAAAATTCAAAGGTAAACTTCCAATTATTTGTTTTTCTTGTAACAAAGTTGGTCATATTGCTGCTAGATGTCCTGACAAGAATGAGAAAGATGAAAGAAGAGATAACAAGTACAAGGATAGAAAGGATGACCAAGACTACAGAAAGTACAAGGATTACAAAGAAAAAGGTAAGAAATCTTGTTATATAGCTGAAGAAGCTTCTGACAGTGAATCTGACAAATCTGATGAAAATGATATAGAAGTAGTGTATGTTGCAATGAAAGATGATTCTGATGATGAGAAAACTACACTAATCTCTTATATGAGTAAAGATGATCATTGGATCATTGAAAATGGTTGTTCACATCACATGACTGGTAATAAGGACAAATTTGAAACCTTAGATCAATGCAAAGGTGGATATGTTAAGTTTGGTAATGATACACCTTGTAGAGTCAAAGGGAAAGAATCAATTCAATTGAATAATAAGATTAGATGTGATGATGTATACTAGGTTGATGATCTTAAGTATAAATTGTTGAGCATTTCACAGCTGAACACTTCTGGCTACAGAGTTGAATTCCATCATAGGAAAGCAAAGATCTATGATTCCAATGAAGAATTAGTTGGAGGTGGTGAGCAAACAAAAGGTAACTTGTTCTATCTGGATTTAGCTGAAGAGACATGCTTGTTTGAACAATATAATGATGTTTGGTTATGGCATAAGAGGCTATGTCATGTTAATTTTGATAAGTTGGTAAGCATAAGTAAATTGAAAAAGGTTAGAGGGCTACCTAAGTTAAAGAAACCTGAGAATGCAATGTGTGAGCAATGTCAGTTGGGCAAAATGACTAAATCTAGTTTTAAAAGAAAAACTCATACTTATGAGAATATTTTGGAATTAGTTCATACTGACCTTTGTGGACTTATTGGTGAGAAAATCTACTGTGGAGACAAATATTTTATCTATTTGTAGATGACTACTCTACGATGATGACTGTTATATTTCTCAAAGAAAAATTTGATGCATTTAAATTATTTAAGTGGTACTTGGAAAAAGTTGAAAAGGAAATAGGTAAGAGTCTAAAATGTCTGAGATCTGACAGAGGAGGTGAGTTCATTTCTAATGAGTTCAACAGGTTTTGCAATGACCGAGGGATAAAAATATAGATGTCAGCACCTAGGAAACCACCACAGAATGGTATAGCTGAAAGAAGAAATTAATCTATCATGGATTGTGCTAGAACATTAATGTTGGAGAAAAATGTTGCACATAAATATTGGAGAGAAGCTATGAGTACAACTGTTTATACCTTTAACAGAGTACAAGTCAAGAAAGGTACAAATTCTACACCTTATGAGCTATGGTATGGATATGCACCTACTGTAAGTTACTTTAAAGTCTTTGGGAGAAAATATTTTATACTGAAGGATAACAGAAATGGTAAACTGGATGCTAAAGAAGAAGAAGGCATATTTCTTGGATATTCTACTAAGAGTAAGGCATACAAATGTTTGAATTCTAACACAAAAAAAATTGTGGAAAGTGCAAATGTTATAATTGATGAATATGCAGAAACAAATGAAGATGAAATCATGATTGAGCCTAAAAATTACAGATCATTCACATATCCTGAAGAGGAGGATTCCAACGAAACTAAAAATGAAGTTGTCGAGCAACAGTCTGCACCTGCTGAGACACAAAATGAAATTGTCAGGCAACAAGAGGTGACTGCCGAGCTATTTGATGGAGATGTCGAGTCATAGTTTTACCCTGAATTGAACTTGAATGATCAAATTGAAGCTGAGAAGGAGCCTACTTTGGAAAATATGTAAGAAGGCACCATAAACCTGATCAAATCATAGGAGAAAAGGATTCTATAGTTATGAAAAGAGGCAAATTAAGAGAAGACACATGTTTGTTATGTGATTTTGAGCCTAAGACAATAAAAGATGCTTTGGACAATGAAGACTAGATTCAAGCCATGAATGAAGAGATAGACCAAATTGAAAAGAACAAGACATGGACACTAGTACCGAGACTTGACAACAAAAATGTAATAGGTATAAAGTGGGTATTCAAAAACAAGCTGAATGAACATGGAGAGGTAACAAGGAATAAAGCAAGACTGGTATGCAAAGGTTATGCACAAGAGGAAGGAATTGACTATGGAGAGACATTCGCCCCAATTGCAAGATTGGAGGGTGTAAGAACTCTACTTGCATATGCAGCCTACAAAGGATTTAAAGTCTATCAAATGGATGTGAAGTCAACATTTCTAAATGGGATATTAGAAGAGGAAGTACATATTGAACAAGCTGATGGATTTGTGACCCAAGTAAGAGGAACATGATTTGAAGACTACACAAGGCATTATATGGACTGAAGCAAGCACCCAGAGCATGGTATGAAAGATTGAAAAATTATCTGATGAAGATTGGATTTGCAAGAACAAATGACAACAACAATCTGTATTTGAAAACATAGCAAGGTAAAGGAATTTTATTGGCTGAAATTTTTGTTCATGACATCATATTCAGTGGAAAAGATATGATATGTAAAGCGTTTTCAAAGGAGATGCAAACTAAATTGGAAATGTCTATGTTTGGTAAGATAAAATTCTTTGTTGGAATACAAATACATCAAATGAAGAATGGTATCTATATTACACAATTAAAATATATCAAGGAGATACTAAAAACTTTTGGTATGGAAGATTCAAAACCAATAAGTACACCCATGGCTACTGGATAGAAGTTGACAAAGAATGATGATACAAAAGAGGTAAATCAAACACTATACATATCAATGATTGGTAGGCTGCAATATTATGTTGTGCATAGTAGACCTGATATTGCATTAGCAATTGGAATTGTTGCTAGATTTTCTACTAATCCAAAAGAGACACATATAATGTTAGTGAAAAGAAGTCTAAGATATTTGAAAGGTACATAAGACTATGGTCTCTATTACAAAAGGAATGACAAGTTTGAACTCAGAGTCTATACTGATTCTAACTGGGTTGGTAATGTTGATGATAGAAAAAGCACTGGATAGGAGGAGCATTTATTTTGGGGAAAAGATTAGTTTCCTAGACAAGCAAGAAAAAAATTGCACCTCACAATCTATAGCTGAAGCCGAGTATGTGGCAGCAACAGTTAACTGTTCAAACATAGTGTGGTTGAAGGTAATACTGAAAGGTATGAAGGAGGAGATCATTGAACCAGCTGTCATATATTGTGATAACATGAGTGCCATTAATATTTCTAAAAATCTTGTAATGCACTCTAAGACAAAACATATAGCTATCAAGTATCATTACTTGAGGGAGCTAGTTCAGAAGAAGGAAGTGAGACTGGAATATGTGAACACTAAGGAACATTTGGCTGACATATTTACAAAAGCGTTACCCAAGGATGCTCATGAGTATTTAAGAGGTAAATTAAGGGGTAATTCCCCTAGCAGAGGCTAACTAGTTTGAAATGGTACTGTTGCATCAAATATTTTAATCAGAACACTTGACACATTGATGCACAGTAAGTCACATTTTTAGGATGCTGCCTAAAAACTATGAACATGAAAACAAGAACAGAAAAAGTAGATCAGTCATACACAAAGATGACAGGAAACAACATGATACAAAGATTAGAACAGATGAATCTGCATGATGTAGATGTCAACATCTTTGGCATTGTTGTCAAAGAGGGAGATTATTTCTAAAATAATAGATACAAGGGAAATATTACTGATAGAGGGAGATGAACAGTAACAGAAATAATTTCAGTGTGATTATAGACACAAAGGGAGTCAGAATGAAGTTAAAGACATTATTGAAAATTTGTTCATATTAGGAACACAAGCACTTTTTGGATTGTATGGTAACTTTGATTGGAAATTTTGTTTTTATAGTTTAAGTGTTGCCATCAATGCCAAAGAGGGAGATTGATGGAAAGATTGCTACAATGTAGACAATTGTTATTTTGTCATTGATGTCAAACCTTAACTGGTGAGACTATTGTTGTATGTTTGAGTACCTTATCCATTGATTGATGAAGAATTGAAAAGAATGGGATAACAAGAAGACTAAGGAAATGGTTGAGTTATGAGTATACACTAGGGTACTTGATCATTCGGCACTTTGGAAAAGTGATACATTGTTTATCTATCACTGACAGTTCACAGGAAATTCAATGCTGAGAAAAGAAAATTTGATGCTGAGCAAAGTGAAAGATGATGCTGAGCAAAGAAAAGATGATGCCGAGCGCCAGTGAAATGCTGAGGGAGACAGAGAAAGCCGAGCATCAGTATTTTATTTATTGATGAGATTTGAGATCTATGGCTGACATAGTTGATTCTATTGGGATATGAATTATTAAGTAATATTGGTCCAAATTCATTTAATGCATGAGAAACCATTATTAACGCATGGATTCAATGTTTAATTAATGAATGTATTGGAGAATTAAATTAAATGTAATGTTGGAAAGATTCGTTGGATCTGACCTAACCTAAGATCTATGATCTTGACTAAGTGGAAAAATATTTATCTAAACTAGATGAAGAGGTATAATATAACCTACTGTGGTTATTGTTATTGTAGCCAAGTTTAAGTAGAAGTTGATTGTAAAAGTGTTGCATGGTTAATTGACTGATTGGCAAGACCTAGCAAAGAAGGATAAGCAGAGAAGCATAGAGAGATTGCTTGATGTATTTCTAAGCAGATCTAAAGTTTGAGATGTAAATGGAGGCCACTCAGTGAATTAGCATTAGAGCTAAAACTAGATCTGGATTTCCAAAGTAAGTTGTATGTATCAGATCATACCTGCTGATTACTTTCTAACCATTGTATCAGTTCAAATCCTTTAACCAGGTTGACCTAACAGTCATTATATAAATCTTTTGAACAAGGTGACATTCAGATTGGAATGTTCTAAGTCCTGTAACAAGGCCACTCCTGACAGGGTGATTGAATCCTTTAACTAGGTCACATTTGATAGTGTGTTTTGTAACCTTTAACAGGGTTGGCTCCTCAAAGGGCATTACTTCAGAAGAGTAAAATTTTGGTAGCATATTACTAGTGTTTTTTCCCATATTGGGTTTCCACGTTAAATCATGGTATCAAAATGTGTGAATGTTATTGTTGTGTTTTACTGTTAAATATCTGCAAGCTTATTTCATTACAATAAACTGCAAACTTTTTTTGTTTATTATTGCCAAGCATATCTGAGTTGTTGAAATTGATTTATATTTTTATATGGGCACATATGGACCTGAGGATAACTGATTCACCCCCCTCTTAGTTATTCTAAATTCATCTTGATAGTGACAAGATATTTAGTATAATACCACATGGAAGGATGGGAAGCCTAAGGGACCAAAGAAAATTTATAAAAAGGATCCACCTGATCATTTGAGAAAACATGGAAATCATATGGTAAATGCAAGTCCATGGTGCATAGCTTGTAACCTACCTCATTCACTACAAAAATGTGTAGCGGCTAAAATCTTGCAGGAAGAAAATATAGAGGATGATGATTATGATCTTGACTAGACCATTAACACATTATAAATTGAACCTTTTGGGAGAGATAATGATTATGACTTTTCATAAGATGGCTATGAACTTGATGTAATCTCACAAAGCTATAATCACCAATGATACATGTAGCTAGTTTTTTCAGATCAAGAAGAAGAAACTATGCCTAGATTAAGAGGGCTGACAAAGGAGGAAATTAAGGCTCTAACTACGGAAACTAAAATTGAGGAATAGGGTTATAAACTTAGATCAAGGAAAAATAGATGAACTTTTTATGAAATAAAATGGTTTGAGGCATAAGGGAACAAGAAAAAACAACCAACAATAATATTGATACAGTTAAAGCAAAACACAAAGTTGATAGTACCAGCCTTGTAAATCCATCCAATGAAAAGGCTGAACTCATTAAACTTGCTCCAGTTAACAATGCATCATAATTTGACATCACAAATTCCCTATTGCAACTGAAGATCTTTGTTTCTTTTCTATAAATGATGAGGTTCCTAGAGTATAGGGAAAAACTATAAGACTCTTAGCTAATGTTCCTATAGGACAAGATAAGGAACAAAAAAGTGAGATACCTATAAAAAAACAAAGAGCAGGAAGGATTGATACTAGAATTATATTTGGGCACTACAATTCCAAAAATCCTTCTCAAGTTGATCCATTTTACATGAATTTGTTAATAAATAATAGGCTTGTAAAATATTTCATGATAGACTCTGGAGAAACAATTAACATTATGCCTTCTGAGATCATGAATGAATTGAGGCTATGGGTTGACACAACTTAAGGAAAGTGTTATACCATGGACAACTAGTCTATCCCTATTGTAGGTATTATTAAAGATGTAGAATTCAAAAACAATTGCTTGCCCTAAAAATTCCTATAGGACATACATTATTATTGTGGATGTTCCTCCAAATTATGGATTGCTTCTATCAAGGCTATGGTATTGTCTTTTCGATGGTCATTTCCAATTAGATTTGTTTTATTCTACCATACCAGTGAATGGGAAAGAAGTAAGAGTAGAAAGGGAATCAAGATTATCTTATATATTTGAAGACATTGATCCTAATTAGATAACTTGTTTCCATCACACTAATTTAGAAAAATTTATAGTTCAATTGAAAAAAACTAAGATTAAGAATACAAAACCTATTAGCATTCATGCTCAGAAGAATCAGGATCAGATATGGAAAATGTATTTTGATGGTGCGTGTAGAAAAGAAGGAAACAACGTAGGAGTTGTGTTCATATCACCAGAGGAAAAACCATTCAAATACTCATTCATTTTTTTCTTTTGAATGTACCAATAATGTAGAAGAATATGAAGCCCTCTTATTGGTATTAAAATTGACATCCAAACATGGGATAAAACTACTTAGTGTGTATGAAGATTCAGAACTAGTTATCTCACAAGTCACATCTAAGTAAACCACTAGGAGTATAAGACTTGAATGGTATAGGAAGGAGGTATGGGATACAATTGAGTGGTTCAGTGGCTTTTCAATAGATTGGGTGGATATATCCAAAAACATCATGGTAGATTTTTTAGCAAATGTGGCCTTACAACAAAATGATTTGACATTCAATGGTATATAATAAATTGAAGTCAAATCTAGACCTGCTGTTCTAGACAACATTTTAAATTGGTAAGTTTTTGAGGATGATTAGGATTTGTTGAATTTCTCACATTTTGAAGATAAAGATAAATCTCAAGAAATTGATTTCAATGCCTATATAAAAGAGATTTATGGAAAAGAGATAGTGTTTGGAAAATAAGTAGTGCAATTGAAAATAAAAAAAATCCCCAAAGGGCTAGTGAAATTAGAAAAAGTTTTTGACAAAGATGATAGAATTGACATGAAGGAAGCACCCATCAAAGAAGAGGGTGTTGAAAAGATAAACTTGGGAATAGAGAATTCTCCTAAGGATATATACATTTGGAGTAAGCTCACTCCAAGGATAAGAGAAAATTTGATATCACTACTAAGTAAATACATACATGTTTTTCTTGGTTGTATGATGATATTAAAGCATATAGGGAGGACTTATTTCAACATGAAATACATTTTAAGCTAGATGCCAAGCCTTTCAGACAGAGGAAACGACCCATAAATCCTACTTTGGCTCCCAAGATGCAGGAGGAACTCATGAAGTTTAGGGATGGAGTAATCAAGCCTATTAGGTATTTAACTTGGGTATCCAATTTAATTTAAAGCTTCCTCTATTGATCATAACACATTTTATAGATGCCAAGCCTTTCAGATAGAGGAAACGACCCATAAATACTAGTTTGGCTCCCAAGATGTAGGAGGAACTCATGAAGTTTAGGGCTGGTGGAGTAATCAAGTCTATTAGGTATTTAACTTGGGTATCCAATTTAATTTAAATCTTCCTCTATTGATAATAACACGTTTTCCCTTTCTGAGTCTAAGGAAGATGGGGATAATTATATGGAGTCTAGGGATGAGGGTTGGGATAGTAATGATGTTGGTTAGGATAGCGGGTATTCCCCTCCTCTGAAAAGGCCTAATTTAAGGGTAGAACCCTCTAGTCAGCATGAAGGGAAAAATAAGGGCAAGAAGGTGGCTCCTTCTGCTACCTCGATCTCCAAAAATGTGGGCATGGATAAGTCTGGTAGGATAAAAGGTATGTCTATTGATTTTGATCCCTCCCCTACTACTAAAAATCAAGATATTCCTATCTCTACTTCTAGGTTGGAGAATTCTGATAGTGAAGCAAAGGATACATATAGTGTCGTTAACTTGAGGGATATCAACTTTCGTGCTAACAAAGCATTGAATTTTAAGGTCTTAGATATAGATAAAGAGGGTGTTTTTTATTTCTATAGGTTTATTAAATGGGTCTTTCATGATATTAAAGATGTTAATCTCAAGCAGCAGGTTCTCTCTAGTAAACTGAATGTGCTTGACACTATAGGGGTTGTTAAAGATAGGAGAAATGATTCTATTACTAAAGATCTCTAGATGAAGGAGGAAAATAAATTGATTACTGAGTATATGAAACAAACTGTGAAGGATATGGTTGATTTGAAGAAGGATTATGATGAGAAAGTTGGAGGGATTGAAGCCAAAACACAAATAAATGGACAATACATAATATACAATCATGGACCAGATCCATAAGGTGCTTAAATCCTCCATGGATATTATGAGAATTTTGATTGTTAATTTGGATAAGATGCAGTAGGATAATACCACTGTGGAGCCATATTTAGAGTAGGATGTTGGCCTTGAGGTACCTCATGGCCCTAGCAAACACACTCTGGCTAACACTAATAAGAAAATGGTGAATCCTAACAAGGAGATTGAAGATATGAAGAATAAAATTGCTGAAATAAACTAGTTGGTGCTAGAAGTGACAGAGATGTTGTAGAATATTTCTTATCTCTGTTCTTTTTGTTTTTTTGTCTCTATTTTTTGTTGGCTTTTTATGGTGCTGGTTCTTTGCTATCCTTTTTGTAGCCATCTTGTTGTTTTGTAGACACTTGGTCTAAGTCTCTAGTGTCTGTAACTTGATTCTTATCTCTTCTATTGCGCTATTGCAAAGGGTTTTGGGTCCCTTCAAAACCTATTTTTACCTTGTTGGAACTCTAAAATTTTGGATAAATTTTAGAGTGACTAAGTCAAAATTTTCTCTAAGGCACAAGTCATTGCCCCAAATTTTTTTTGAAAGGGCCCTAGTTTGCATGAAAGTAAAAAGAACCTGAAGATTTTAATGAGAAACCACTTGGGGGACATGTGCATCACCTATCATTAAGAAATTTTATTATTTTTCAGCTCTCAAAAGTTAGATTGGATGTGTTTTGGAGATAGCCATTTGAAGGTCATTACCTAAATCTGTACTTGTGCACGTATTCAGTGTTTACTAAGTGACCTACTTTGGAGGTCTACATCTTTGGCCATATTGATACTAGGGATATAAAGAGTGTTCCAAGATGTTGTAGGCATGAAAATGAGTCAGCATGTCCATCTGTAGACCTCTATGAGCATGTAAACTAAGTTTTTCATAGCCTTTTGGTTTGAAATTTATTTTGATTTTCTGAGTGTGAAATGCAGAATTACAGAATACCCTACTTTGGGGTCCCATAGTTTGTACCTGGTTGAATCCATGAGGAATTGATTGTTCCCTTACATTATAAACATGGAAATGTACCTCCATGAATATTATTAGACTTTGGGATATCCATCTAATCGGTTTTCTTTGTGAATTCCAAATCAGATTTATGCAGTTTCACTCATTTTGAATTCAGGAAGTTATTCAGAAGGCTAATTTTGAAGAACAGTGTTGGTTGACAAGTTGACCATCGGAACAAGAAAATAAAAGGTTTGTATTCTCTGTGTGAAATTGAATCCATTTCCAAACCTTCAGATCATAAGGGGTTCACTTGATTGATTTGTGAAGCTAAATCAAATAAAGAGTTTATTCAGTTTTCAGTGGATACAACAACAAAGTTTTCCAGGAGGCTAACTTTGCATATTAATATCTTGATGTAAATAAATGGTCATGATGAGTGAGTTGGTTCTCTGCATTCTATGTATGAAGGTATACCAACTTGAAGAGTTTCAAGGATCTAGGAGTTGATTTGTTATTTTTCACAAGAGGAATCCAAATGCAATTTAGGCTATTTTTACATGTGCATTTGCACAGTGTTTCAGAATTGCCAAGTTTGATCAGTTATATCTTGCAAATGGAGTTAAATCAAATAAAGTACTTTTTCATACATGCCCATTATTGATGAAGGAATCTGTTGGCCAAGTGACAAGTTCTCAAGACATGGTTTGATTTTTGTGCCAAGGTAAATCTGAAGGCAATTTCCTATGTTTTGACAACTCCAATTTAGAGAGTTTCAGAATGGTCATTCTTGATTAGGGATATCTTGCACCCATTTGTGAATTAGAAAAACTCTTTCAATGCACATTCTCATCATACTTGAGTAAATAAGTATGCAAACTATCAGGTTCCTAAGGTTGGATTTGGTATTTGTTTAAGTCACATTCTTGAAGGGATTTACACACGTGTTGACATTCTTGGTTACAGACAGAATGAAATGGTCATCTTTGGGCATTAAAATGTCATAGTCATGATATCATCAAGAAATTCTATTTAATGACAATGTTCCCATGTCAGGAGTTAGTGTACTTTTTAGTTTATGTGACTCAAGGTGGTGGGTTAGTCAATTTTCTGAAGTCTTTCTCGTTGCCACTGCAATAAGTTTTGGTTTTATGATAGAAGTTTCAGAAATCAATTTTAAATTATTTCTTTGTGTGACATGGGAGATCAGAATTAAGTCATGAGTGACTTGGAATTAAAACAAAGTAGGGTGTATAGTCAAATTGGGAGGCTGTAAAAAAATATCTCATATGTTCTGTCCAAAAATCCTAAAGCCACCAAGCCAGCTATCTGATTGCCATCTTCTGCAATAACCCAATGTTCTAGCAAGTTCGAGTACCATTCCATGCATCTTGTATTTTATGGCAACAAGAGTGTTTGTGATGTCGATTCCCTTTCCTCTTTTGAGTTATCAACAACATTAGCATAGTCAAGTAGAAGAAAGAGCATAACGAAGGGAGATGATATTAGTGTAGAAAATAGAATGTATAGGGTCTCTTTGGCAATAGTTCCTATATAGTAAATGTTTTTTCTTATTTTATCCCTTTTTAATAGCTTCCACACTTAGGCATACCTCCAGGGAAAAGTAACATGTAATGAAGTAAGGATAGGTGCACTAGCTTCTCTTGCTCATTTCCTTTAGGATGATAAAAGTATGCATTATACTAATGTTAAATGGTGAGGCTATAAACAAAAAATAGAGCGCACCATCTCATGGGTTGCGCAACAATTTTTTATAAAGTTTTATAAAAAAATTTCAAGAAAAATGCAAAGTGCAAGTGTAATTCCAATCACCACAACCTGCACATGAAATGCAAGAAGAGCCTGCACAATGGATGAGAAGGAAGGAGCCTGCTCAAGGTGGATAGAAGGAGTTTGGTAATGGAGTTTTATAAAAACATCCAAGCAAATATAGATCAAAGGAAATGCGCAGTATAGAAGGAGGAATTTTAAAAATTTAATGCAAATGCATGTTGGTAGGTGTAAATCCTTCAAAGTCTGTGCATGTTTTATGAGTAAAGTCTGCACATGTTTTATGAGTAGGAGGTTGCGCATGAATATCAAGGAGGTTGTGAAGTATAAAGAAAAGGCTTCACAACAAATTTTTTGAAAACATTCTAGTAAAATGCTAAAACATAGACAAGGCACGTGATCTACTTGACAAAATGCATCAAAGAAATGTGCTCACATGGAGAGCCAAGCATGCATGGTAATTTGTTTAAGGAACGACAGAAACACATTATTCCACATTTACTGGGATGTAAAATCTGCAAATGTTTTTATAGAAAAAGGAATAGAATGTTATTCGAAATAAGAGCTAAAATGCTCTTAGAGACTTCACTGTGCCCAGTGAGATTGTGTCTTTAACATGGTCAGAGGTAACTCAATTTTGGGCACACGTGGTGATAGGATTTAAAAGCTCCAAAGAGAATAATCCCACATGCACCAGAAAATGGATTTCTTCGATGTTTATAAGGAAGAGCACATACTATGTAATTTGAAGTGAAGAGCGGAGGCTCTTGGTGCCCGTCCATAGGTGGTGCCTCGGTGGACATTCCTAGGAAACTAGTGACTTTAGAAACAAACACATTTTTGGCAGGGCACGTGCAGGTGAGATGGAAATAACACGGGGTAGAGGTGGAAGCATCTAGAGATCAAGAGATATCTTATTTGCATGATCTCAAAATATGATCATGGCCAGTCGAAACATTCAGAGATCAGGAGATAGCAGCTAAGGAGCTCGGTCGCCGAATATCCGAATCTTGCTAGTTAAAGCACTAACATCTAGTTATCTAGAGATAAGGTTATCTCTGAATCTCTAGATCATGATGGTTAAGTTCAAAACATTTGGAGATTGGGAGATAGCGGTTAAGGAGCCCTATCACTAAATCTTCAAATCCTTATGGTTAAAGCACTAACATCTAGCAATCCAGAGATAAGGTTATCTCTGAATCTCCAATCATGACGGTCAAGTTCAAAACATTCAGAGATCATGAGATAGTCTTAGTCAGGAGATCTTGGAAGATGACCATGGTTAGGAAAAAGCTTCAAAGATTGAGAGATAAGCCAATCGTAGAATCTCCCAATCTAACTATGGTTAGAGAAAAGATTCAGAGATCAAGAGATAGTCTTAGTCGTGTGACCTTAGCAGATGAATGTGGTTAGGAAAAAGATTCAGAGATTCAGAGATAAGACAATCCTGCCATCTCCTAATCTAATTGCACTTATTGAAAAGATCCAAAGATCAGGAGGTAAAGCCAGTCACACAATCTCCCAATGTAACTGTGGTTAGAGATAAGATGTAGAGATCAGGAGGTAAACCTAGTCACACAATCTTGGAACCCTGGCAGTCAAACCTCAAACATTCGGAGATCAAGAGATAGGTTAGTTGCTGAATATCCAAATCCTGGTAGTTAAGGGGATAGAATTTGGAGATCAATAGGTGGCTTAGTCACCCAATCTCAGAACATAACCACAGTTAGAGAAAAGATTCAGAGATTTAGAGATAAGCTAGTCACCAAGTCTCCAATGTAAAACATGGTCAGGAGAAGCATTCAAAGATCAGGAGATAAGGCAGTCTCTGAATCTCATGATGAACACAGGTAGGCCTAGTTGGATTTTAGAGTGAACCAAGAAGTGACAAGTGGCAAAATCTAGTGAGTTCTAAGAAAAATGTGTAGAAGAGAGGCTTATGCAGGAGATAAAATGTGCAAAATACATAATAAGAGGGATTTAAAGATTAAAGTCTTTGTAGGGATAAATAGAAATATTAAAGTGCAAGTAAAATCAAAATTGCATAGATAATTATACTAAATGCAGAATTTGATGTGCAACTTAAACATTTAACATTGATAAAGTCTTTTGAAATATTTTTATTTCAAACTGAAAGGGAGAATTCACAGGATTTTTCTTTCAGAGGCAAGTGGGTAGAGTTTTTAAAGTGAAATCAGATCAAATTTCAGATTTTGGACAGATCAGATATTTTGTAGAGGATTTTTTGATGAGGAAAGGTGTGAGTTAGGGTTGAAAATAGGTTTTTCCCCTTCTCTATATCTTCTTTCTTCTCCATTGTAAGGGGGTTGGTCAATTTTTTAATCAATCAAGGCAGGATTTCTAGTTCAAGTGCAAACTTTGTTTTAATAAATTTTAGCAGTCTAAGAAGATATAGAATGTATTGAAGTTATTGTGATGGATGGAAATAGATTTGGGATCCCTTCTTGATTTTTAATTGTCTTCAGATGTATGTTTGGATTCTTATGAATTTAGTTTTTAAGGCATTTTAAATTCATAGAGTTGTAAGGCAAGTTTTGTTTTATGTTTCCAGGTTACTTAGATAAGGGGAGCGTAATTCTTTTAAGCATATTTCAGGGGGTTTAGAACTTATATATGATATGATGGTTTAAGATTTGAGTTGCAAACAACAAGTTGTAAGGCATCTTGTTTGGGTTTGAGTTAGTTTCATTAATATGATATGGTTGAAATGTATTCTTATTAGCTCTGTACTATAGGATTTGGCACTGGTCTGGGTTAGGGTTTCCTGTCGATCTTTAAAACTAAATCAAATCTTTAGTTTATAGTTTTTCATGTATGAATATTGAATATCAGTGTTCAAGACACTTAATCCACTATAAGATTTACTGTGAAGTAGTAAATCACAAGAGGTACACCCACTAGAGTCTACAGAGCTTGAGGTGAAGGAGGATCTAATCATCGTTAGTTAGTCTTTTACTTGTAGAATCAGGAGTTGGGAGTCATAGAGTCAAGAATTGATGTTATATTAAGATTCTGCAAGAAAAAGTGCTAAAAAAATGGTGACTTTACTAGGGAAAGAATAAAAGTTTCCATACAATGACCAACAAGTTTAAGTGAGTTCTTTCCTTACTTTGTTGAATCATCCCAGAATTTGGTTAAGAGAAAGAGTCAAGAAATAGAATCATAAATTTGTTTGAGATCTCTGAGTAAGGTAACCTAGAAAGTGTTTCTATTTGCAGCAAGAATATGAACACGATTGTGCAGCTTTTCTAGTTGGAACAAACCCAAAATTGAATGAAACTTACAAATGGCCTTTGTTTTTTGAAGTTTTTCCTCTGCAAGGAGGTGGCGACTCTATGTGATAAGAACCTGATGGAGCTAAAGAAGAGGCTCTAGATCTGCCATGTTTCCAGTCAAAATGAAATATGAGAAGCATATGCAATTCTTGTCCAGGTAATCCTTATATTTTTATAAGAAAGAAGAGTCCTTTATAAGATGAAGAAGTCACTAAACAAAGGAGAGTAGATCTGAAGTTTGTCATACTTCCTATTTTTAAAAAATTTCATTTATCAAATCAAAAGTATGTTGTTATTATTTTGAAGACAATGATTGCATAGATGTTGAAGAGTATCTTTTATGATATAAGACTATGAGTTCATTATCTAGGAGCTGTAATAGTATTGTTTGTCATCTCAAGTTATATCTTGTGAGACATTGAAGTATATTTTTGAATCATTGAATGGTGTAAGAAAGTCCTTGCAAATTGTTATTGTAATATTTCCTAGTTTATATTAGGTGGCGACTCTGAGCTCTGCACCAATGCTTGCATAATTTTTTTTGTTCTAATAATTTCACAAGGTCGATAAGAAAGGGTTTTATGAGTCTTATCAAAGTAGCATCTGATTCATGGGTGATCTTCATAGTGATTCAAAAGGAAGATGATTGAAGTTGTAAGGTTCATGCCAAAAATATCTGGTAGATGTGTGATTTGTTTAAATATATGTGAGAAATATCAGATATGATTTCACAAAGAGTGCAGCCCATAATGAATTCTTGCAGAAAATTTTTGATGCAAAGATATGCTCCAATATGCTTTGATGGGATTTATGGTTTCTCAAATGAAATTCCTACTGAGATTAGGAAGCATTTACAAGAGTTTAAGGGGAAACGACCAGATTCAACATGTAAGCATTTGAAAGAATTTGCTGATATGATGGGTGATTATAAGATTCACCATGAAGATTTTTTCATGAAGTTGTTGGTTTAGACTTTGAAAGAAGATGCCAAGGATAGGTTTTCTTCCTTACCAGCAAGTTCTGTTTCTTTATGGGAAGAGTTGAGTTTATCTTTCATGGAGTAGTTTTCTAAAATAATAAATGCAAGTGATGTGTTGAATAAATTGATGGAGATCAAGATTTAAGAAGATTAATTAGTTCCATTATTTAACATCAGATTTGCAAAAACATTAAGTAATATTCCAAGAAGCCAGAGGCCCAATGATCAAGTATGTTTGGTGATTTATTTGGGTGCTTTTAGTAAAAAAAAATGAGCTTCTTGTTGAGAGATAAAGAGCCTAAGACTTTACATTAGGCTTTTATGATAGCAATGTACATTGAAAATAATTTGAAATATGGAATTGTGAAAGGATTTCTATCTTCCAGGGTTCGTTTTCATAGTGTATCAAATATAGTAGATAGGTGTGGATCAAGAAATGAAGATCAATGTCAAAGTATTTTTATCCCTATTGATCCTACTAACCATGATTTAAAGTATGTTGCAAAGAAAAATGTAAATGAAGAGTGTTTTTGGCAAGCAATAGTTTCCCCTCACATTGGTGTTAACATGGTTAGTGAACAATTGAATAATGTCCTTGATGCAAAGATAGATATATATAGGGGTTACACACCAAATAAATTGGAAACTAGTTATTCTACTTGTGAGGCTACACAGAAAAATTGTTTGTAGTCAAATATGGAAAATAAAGAGGGGGCATGTCTTTCATCAGATGATGATGTTGAAGCCCCAAATGATGATGTTCTATCAAAATTTGCTGATGCTGATAGTGAGGAAGAGGATTCATGGAGCCACAATGGCCCTGATCTTTTTGAAGATAAGGTGATGGTTTATATGCAGCCTTGTGAAGAGGATGAAGACTTATCATGTGTTGGAGATGATTGTGAGGATGTTGATTTGTCTAAGACAATGATGCATTATTTTTTCCTAGATAACAATGATGTGAATATAAAGAAGCTAGAAAAGGAATGCTCATACAAGGAGTTTACACCAAGAAAAAATCAAGGTAAATCTTGTGGTGATAATAATTCAAATAAAAGGCCCAAGTGTGCTGATAAAGATACACACGCTTTTCAATTTGAACAACAATGCAACAATGATGATAATATTAAATTTTCAATTTGTATTTTTTAATCCTTTCATTTATCATGTGAAGTTGTTGATCCTAAGAGGCATGAAGGTTTCTATGATCCATAATATGAGATTGTGGTAGCTCAAAATGCTTTTGAACAACATAATTTTTCAATGTGTGAGTTTCCAGGTGTAGACAACATTATGCCAACTTATTAAATTGATAGTGATTTTATTCATGGTGGTTCCATAAATAATATTGATAATGTAGAGGATGCTCTTAGTCATAAATCTGAAATTTTGGATCCTCTAGACCATGAAAATGAAAATAAAATTGCTAATGGTGGGTCATTGTTAGATTTGTATGAACCAACTCATGAAAGTTTTCAAGAAAGTATCTCCTGTGATATGGAGATTAAGTCTGATTTTTCCAATGAACTAGAAGTGGATCTCGACTGATTTGATGTGAATAGTTATAATTGTTATATTGTTAATGGTATGAAGTCAATATTTTATCGAGAGGAAATTAGTAGTGTTGATAATGTTTCCTATAACATTGTTTTATATCAGGGAGATATGTGCCAAGATGAGGACATGTGTAATGGACTTCTTGCTGACTTGTTAGAGCCACATTTTGAAATATTTCATGTGAAGGTGAAAGAGGTTTCAAATTTTACATCAGATTGTTTTCTTGAGCCAGAGGTATGATCTTTTTTCCAATAATGGGATGTAAAGAGTGTTGATGCATTGTCTTTACTAGATGTTCAAATAAATCAGTAGAGGTATGTTGGTTATAAGATAGAAAATGAGTCTTTACTTTTTCCAGTTCAGCATGATGATGTTTCCCATGATGAACTAAATATGAAATTAGAGGTTACGGTTCATCATGTTTCCCCTAAATTTTTTCATAATACACATGGTGTTGAATATGAAATAATTTCCTTTGATATCCAAGCATGTGTTGAAGTAAGTCAACATGTTTCCAGCTATGTGATGGAGTTGGAATGCTTGTCTTCTCAGCTGGTTAGAATTTTTAAAGAATGTGACAGCCTTATATTACATGATGACCAACAGTTTTAGTACTTTTCTATTTTCCAAGTACCTAATGTCAATGAATGTGAAGATTGTTTTTAAATGATAAAGTGAGGAGAAGTAGCAGTTTGTTTGATCAGGCGAATGGAAGTAATGAGTTCAGTTTATCTTTCATCCATGGAGATGAAAATCAGATATTTGATAGAGGTAAATTTTGATTTTAGTTGTTAAAGGGATTAAGGCTATTTGTGAATAATCTATATATTTGTACAATTTTTTTTCTTTCTGTTTTGTGGTTTTTGGTTTTCAATAAGGCCCTAGTTTTTGAAGTGAAGTGAAAAAGTCTGATTTATTTCTGAATGGTTTTCTCTACCAGGAGATTATAAGTCCTCTACATGCCCATAGGGGGAATGTGTCCCCAATTAGAGCCACTGTTGGAACTCTAAAATTTTGGATAAATTTTAGGGTGACTAAGTAAAAGAATTCTCTAAGGCACAAGTCATTGGCTCAATTTTTTTTTGAAAGGGCCCTAGTTTGCATGCAAGTAACTAGATACTTGGATATTTTTATGAGAAACCACTTGGGGGACATGTGCATCACCTATCATTAAGAGAGTATATTGGTTTTTAGCTCTCATAATTCAGATTGGATGTTTTTTGGATATAGCCATTTGGAGGTCATTACCTAAATCTGCACTTGTACATGTATTCAATGTTTACTAAGTCACCTACATTGGAGGTATGCATCTTTGGCTAGATTGATACAACAGATATAAGGAGTGTTTGAAAATTCTTTTAGGAATGAAAATGAGTTAGCATGTACATCATAAAATCTCTGTGAGTTCGTATAGTAAGTTTTCCATAGCCTTTTGGTTTGCAATTTATTCTGATTTTCTGAGTGTGAAATGCAGAATTAAAGAATACCCTACTTTGGGGTCCCATAGTTTATATCTGGTTGAATTCCATGAGGAATTGATTTTTCCCTTACAATGTAAATGTGGAAATGTCCCTCCATGAAGATTATTAGACTTTGGTCAATCCATCTAATCAATTTTTTCTATGAATTCCAAATCAGATTTTTGCAGTTTCACTTAGTTTGAATTTAGGAAGTTATTCAGACGGCTGATTTTGAAGAACATTGTTGGTTGACTGGTTGACCATCGGAACAATCGAATGGAAGGTTTGTATTATTTATATGAAAGTGAATCCATTTAAAGACCTTCAAAACATAATGGGTTCACTTGATTGATTTGTGAAGCTAAATCAAATAAGGAGTTTATTCAATTTTCAGCGGATACAACAATAGAGTTTTCCAGGAGGCTGACTTTGCATATTAATATCTTGATGCAAATTGATGGTTATGATGAGTGAGTTGGTTCTATGCATTCTATGTATGAATGTATACCAACTTGGAGAGTTTCAAGGATCCAGTAGTTGATTTACTATTTTTCACAAGAGGAATCCAAGTGCAATTTAGGCTGATTTTACATATGCATTTGCACAGTGTTTCACAATTGCCAAGTTCGATAAGTTAAAAATTGCACATGGAGTTAAATAATATAAATTAAATTTTCATACATGTTCATTATGGATGAATGAATATTTTGGCCAAGTGACAGGATGCCAAGACATGGTTTTCTTTTTGTGCCCATGTAAATCTGAAGACAGTTTCCTATGTTTTCACAACTCCATTTTAAAGAGTTTCAGAATGGTCATTCTTGATCAAGGATATCTTTTACCCATTTCTGAATTAAAAAAAAATCTTTCAACACACATTCTCATTGTGCTTGAGTAAATAAGTATGCAAAGTTTGAGGTTCCTAGGGTTGGATTTGGTATTTGTTCAAGTCAAATTCTTGAAGGAATTTACACACGTGTTGACATTCTTGGTTACAAAGAGAATGAAATGGTCATCTTTGGGCATTAAAACTTCATAGTCATGATATCATCAAGCAAATATATTTAATGAAAAATGTTCACATGTGAGGAGTCAGTGTACTTTCATTTTATGTGACTCAAGGTGGTGGGTTAGTCAGTTTTCTAAAGTCTTTCTTGTTACCATTGCAATAAGTTTCAGTTTTATGATAGAAATTTGAGAAATCAATTTCAAATTATCTCTGTGTGTGGCATGGGAGACCGGAGTTAAGTCGTGAGTGATCGGTCATTAAAATAGAGTAGGGTGTATATTTAAATTGAGAGGCTATAAAAAACATCTCTCAGATGTTCTGTCCAAAAATCCTAAAACCACCAAGCCATCTATCTGATTGCCATCTTTTGCAATAACCCAGTCTTGTAGCAAGTTTGAGTACCATTCCATGCATCTTGTATTTTCCGCCAACAGGAGTGATTGTGATGTCAATTCTCTTTCCTCTTCTGATTTATCAACAACATTAGCACAGTCAAGAAGGAAGAGCATAGCAAAGGGAGAGAATATTAGTGTGGAAAATATAATGTATAGGGTCAATTTGGTAATAGTTCCTATATAGTAAATGTTTTGTCTTCTTTTATCCGTGTGTAATAGCTTCCATACTTAGCCATACCTCTAGGGAAAAGTAAAATGTAATGAAGTAAGGATAGGTGCACTAGCTTCTCTTGCTTGTGTCCTTTAGGATGAGAGAAGTATGTATTATAATAATGATAAATGGTGAGGCTATAAACAAAAAATAGAGCGCACCATCTCATGGGATGTGCAGCAATTTTTTATTGAGTTTACTAAAAATCTGTAATGAAAAATGCAAAGTGTAGTTGTAACACCAATCACCACAGCCTGCGCATGAAATGCAAGAAGATCTTGCGTAATGGACGAGAAGGAAAGAGTCTGCACAAGGTGGATAGAAGGATTTTGGTAATGTAGTTTTATAAAAAAATCCAATAAAATGTAGATCAAAGGACCTGCGCAGTATAGAAGGAGACATTTTAAATTTTTAAAGAAAATGCATGTTGAAAGGTGTAGATCCTTCAAAGTCTGTGCATGTTTTATGAATAAATTCTATGCATGTTTTATGAGTAGGAGGTTGTGCATGAATATCAACGAGGCTGTGTAGTATGAGAAAAGGCTACACAACAAAATTTATGAAAAAATTCTAGCAAAATGCTAAAACATAGACAAGGCATGTGATCTTCTTGACAAAAGGCATCAAAGAAATGTCCTCACATGGAGAGCCAAGCACGCAGGGTAATTTGTTTAAGGAACGGTAGAAACACATTATCCTACATTTATTGGGATGTCAAATTTATAATTTTTTTATACTAAAAGGAAGGGAATGTTATTTAAAATTAGAGCTAAAAGGCTCTTAGAGACTACACTGTGCCCAGTGGGATTGTTTCTTCGACATAATCAAAGGCAACTAATTTTGGCCACGCATGGTGATAGGATTTAAAATCTCCAAAGAGAATAATCACACATGCATCAAAAAATGGAGTTTTATATGTTTATATGGAAGAGCACATACTATGTAATTTGAATTGTAGAGCGGAGGCTCTTGGCACCTGTGCGCAGGTGGTGCCTCAGTGGACGTGCCTAGGCAGCTGGTGACTTCAGAAATGAACAAGTTTTTGGTGGGGCCCATGCAAGTAAGATGATGATGACACATGATAGAGGAGGAAGCATCTAGAGATCTAGAGATAGCTTAGTCACGTGATCTTAGAAGATGACCATGGTCAAGAGAAACATTCAGAGATCAGGAGATAGCGGTTAAGGATCCTAGTCACCAAATCTCTGAATCTTGTCGGTTAAAACACTAAAATCCAGCAATCCAGAGATAAGGTTATCTCTAAATATCAAAATCATGGTTATCAAGTTCAAAACATTTAAACATTAGGAGATAGTGGTTAAGGAGCCTGGTCGCTGAATCTCTGAATCCTGACGGTTAAAGCATTAACATCCAATGATCCAGAGATAAGGTTATCTCCAAATCTCCAAATCATGGTAGTCAAGTTCAAAATAGTCAGAGATCAGGAGATAGTCTTAGTCATGCAATCTCAATAGATGACTGTGGTTAGGACAAAGATTTAGAGATTCAAAGATAAGTCAGTCGCGCAATCTCCTAATCTAACCATGGTTGGAGAAAAGATTCAGAGGTTAACACATAGTCTTAGTCACACAATCTCAGAAGATGACTATGGTTAGGGAAAGGATTCCAAGATTCAGAGATAAGTAAGTCACACAATCTCCCAATCTAACTACGGTTAGAGAAAAGATCCGGAGATCAGGAGGTAAAGTGAGTCACACAATCTCCCAATGTAATTGCAGTTAGAGAAAAGATCTAGATATCAGGAGGTAAAGTGAGTCATGCAATCTCAGAATCTTGATAGTCAAGCCTCAAACATTCATAGATTAAGAGATGGGTTAGCCGCTGAATCTCCAAATCTTGGTAGTTAAGGGGCTAGCATCAAGAGGTTAAGAGGTAGCTTAGTCGCCCTATCTTAGAACATAACCACAGTTAGAGAAAATATTTAGAGATTCATAGATAAGATAGTTTCAAAGTCTCCCAAGTAAACCATAGTTAGCAAAAGCATTCAGAGATCAAGAGATAAGGCATTCTGTGAATCTCATGATGAACCCAGATAGGCCCAGTTGGAGTTTAGAGAAAACCAACAAGTGACAAGTGGAAAAATCTAGTGAGTTTTGAGCAAAATGTGCATAAGAGAGGCTTGTACAGGAGATAAAATGTGAAAAATACATAATAAGAGGGATTTAAAGATTAAAATTCGTGCAGGGATAAATAGAAGTATTAAAGTGCAAGTAAAATAAAAAAATTGCATAGATAATTATATTAAATACATAATTTGATGTGCACCTTAAACATTTAACATTGATAAAGTCTTTTGAAATATTTTTATTTCAAACTGAAAGGGAGCATTCCTGGGAGTTTTCTTTTAGATGCACGTGGGTAGAGTTTGTTAAGTGAAATCAGATCAAATTTTAGATTTTGGAGAGATCATATATTTTGTAGAGGATTTTTGGAAGAAGAAAGGTGTCAGTTAGGTTTGAAAATGGGGTTTTCGCCTTCTCTATATCTTCGTTCTTCTCCATTGTAAGGGGGCCAGTCAAATTTTTATCAATCAAGGTAGGATTGCGAGTTCTGATCCAGACTTTAGTTTCTAAATTTTAGCAGTCTAAGAAGATATAGAATATATTGAAGTTATTCTAATGAATGAAATTAGGTTTGGGATCCAAGCTTGATTTTTAATTGTATTCAGATGTATGTTTGGATTCTTATGAATTTAGTTTGTAAGGCATTTTAAATTCATAGACTTGTAAGGCAAGTTTTGATTTATGTTTCTAGGTTACTTCTAAGTGGAGCGTAATTCCTTTAAGAATATTTCAGGGGGTTTAGAACTTATATATGAATCTGATGATTTAAGATTTGAGTTGCAAAGAGAAATTTGTAAGGCATCTTGTTTGGGTTTCAGTTAGTTTCATTAATCTGATATGGTTGAAATTCATTCTTATTGACTCTGTACCCTAGGATTTGGCACTGGTCTGGGTTAGGGTTTCCTGTCAATATTTAAAACTAAACCAAATCTTTATTTTATAGTTTTTCATGTATGATTATTTAATATCAGTGTTCAAGACACTTAATCCACTGGAATATTTACTATGAAGCAGTAAATCAAAAGAGGTACACCCGCCTGAGTCTGTGGAGCTCAAATTGAAGGAGGGTCTAATCTTTGTTAGTTAGTATTTTACTTGCTAGAATCAGGAGTTGGGAGTCATAGAGTCAAGCATTGATTCTATATTAAGATTCTGCAAGAAAAAGCACTAACATACCTTAATTAAAAACTTGGGTATCCAATTTGGTATCAGTGAGGAAGAAAAATGGAGACATCTAGTTATGTGTTGATTTCAAGAATTTAAATATATCATCTTTAAAAGATAATTATGCATTGCAAAATATGGAGGCTCTATTACAGAAAGTGATTGGATGTGAATTACCATCAATGATGGATGGCTTCTCGAGATATAATCAAGTAAAGGTGAAAAATTATGAATAATACATGACAACCCTTACTACACCTTGGGGCACATATGTGTATGTGAGAATTACTTTTGGTATAACTAATGATGGAGCTACTTTTCAAAGGGCTATGGATGTGGATTTTGCAAAGCTAATTAATGTAATTATGGTTGTGTATCAAAATGATCTCACTGCATACTTTGAGAAGGATGAAGACCATTGCAATCATTTGTAGAAGGGTAAAAGTAGGGAGCAGTGTCACACTTGAGGACCATTTGGGTAGTTTCGGCTAGAACATGTCTGACCATACATATGTGGCACATACGCAGTGCCATGTGGCATCAATGTGGTAGATGGGTTATGACCAAAACTGGTCCAACCGAAACACTTTCGGTCAGAACCCAGAAAACTTATATATACCCCGAAATTTGGCTTGAGCAGCTCATTTGCACTAAGCACCTTCTGAGAATTGCAGAGTGGAATAGGGGTACTTCGGCCAAAAATAGGTTGTTTTTTTTGTTTTTTGTTTTTAAAAATATTTTAAAGTTTTCTTTAGTTAAATTAATGTAGTTGCACTATTATTTGATGTTTTTTGTTTTAATTTTGTTATTTTTAATTTTAGAAAATATAAAATATTATTTTATGTAGATTTAATAGTTTTTTTCAGTTAAGATTATATGTTATTTACTTAGTTAATTAATTTAGTTTTATTACAAATATTTCAAAACAGTAGGAAAATATTACAAAACAGTAGGAAAATATTACAAAATAGTAGGAAAGTGTTACAAAAAATTAGGAAAATGTTACATTAGGAAAATGTAATTTAGTTAATTAATTTAGTTTTATTACAAATGTTTCAAAACATTAGGAAAATATTAAAAAACATAAAACCAACATGAAACTGAAACATAAATCAACATAAACTCTCAAATTAACCCTAGCATGAAACTGAAACATAAATCAACATAAACTCTAACAAATTAACCCTAACATGAAACTGAAACATAAATCAACTTAAAACCTAAAATTAACCCTAACATGAAACCTTAACCATATTGAACCCTAACATGAAACCCTAACCATATTGAACCCTAACATGAAACCTAACCATATTGAACCCTATCATGAAACCTAACCATATTGAACCCTAACATGGGCCATAAGAAAACCTTAGCAAAATGTTACAAAACATTAGAAAAATGAACTACAAAACATTAGAAAACATTAGTATTATAAAGTTCATGTATTAAACATAACATTGTACCCTAATATGAAACCAACATCTTGAACCCTAACATGAAATTGAAACATATATTTTAACATAAACCTTAACATGAACCCTAACATGAAACCCTTACCATATTGATCCCTAACAAAAACCTAACATGAAACCAACACATGAAACTGAAACATAAATCAACATAAGCCTTAACGTGCTAAATTGAATTTTTCTTTCAAACATACATGTATTCAAGTGTTTTCTTTTATCTATTTTATCTATCATGTGACATGGCATTAGCTAGAAACTAACATGAAACTAGAACATGTTAACCAACATAAACCCTAACACTAAACAAACATATATGAACCCTAACCATGTAGACCTAATTTAAAAGTAGATCCTTAAACCCAATTGAAAAATTAACCATAACATGTTCAACCAACATGAACCCTAACCTTCAACTAGAGCACGTACTAGAAACAAACATAAGACCTAACATGTTCAACCAACACATGAGCCTTGAACACTAGAAACCAACATGAATGGGATAACCACGAACAAATTAAACCTAAACCTAATTGATAAATAAACCAAGTTGATCCCTAAACCTAAACATGAAACATAAATTTACATTCAACTAGGCTAGTTGTAAACCTAGATACTGTTAGAAATACTGAGAGGGGGGGGGGGGGGAAT
>MU224049.1:4354293-4370080 GCA_018584345.1 Thuja plicata | reverse complement strand
TATTGGCTCCACAAATGTGGAATTACAAACTTCAAAATTACAATATCAAAAGCCACATGGGCATCCCTTACAATAATCTGTAGGACAAAGCCTCAAATAACCACCCAGAACTACCCTAGAAAACACCGCGGGCCTTCCTTAAATAGGCAATTTTCCACCGCCCGAGAAGGTTCCATAAATCTAGCCATTAAGGATAACTACCCTTAGCATTTAATTATTTTTCACTTTTATTACAAAAGGGCCGGCTTTAAATATTTACAAAACATGAGATTAGGTAGCCCAACTTCTGGAAGCCATAAATTTTGAACCCTAGCTCCAATTGGCTATTATAACCACTTTTCGGAAAGGGGAGATTGTGATCTATAGTGCCTGACTAGCGAAGCGCAAGTCAATCAGGGGTTCGACCTCGATCTAGAGCCTCTAAGGTCCTGAAAATTGAGATCAAACATTTTGCACCCTAAAATCTCAACAGTAAATCCTTAATAACTTCACCAATATAGATGATCTGGCAATGAAATTCAACTGGCATTCTTATATGACTAAGATGAACCTTCACCTAGAAAATTAGAACATTCTGAGTTCAAACGACCAACTTACTAAAAATAGTAAGTTTCCAAAAATAGTAGCTTTGTACAAAATAGCCCTTATTGAATAGAAAAACACATATTTTTGGGTGATGCAAGATTTCCCTTACACCCAGGATGCTCCTGCATCATATACCCAAGTATCATTGTTAAGAGTTTTATGTCATCTTCTTTGATAGGGTCAACTGTCATTCTGCGCTTGTCACTTCTAGATAGGCAAACTTGTTCAATTTGTTTCTTGACATCCTTGTTAGTAGGAAAAAGTGGTCCAGTATTTGGAAGTCCAATTAATTCATGGATTAGGTCTATGGTGATGCACATAGGAACTTCACTGATCCAGTAAAGATCATCATGTATCCTGCTTAGCAAAATCTTCACCCATTCTGGCTAGCATCAAACTCATGTGCATTAGACTACTCAAAAATAGGGTTATCAATCAAGTGCATGAACTCATCCTTGAATGTGTAGTTAGGTTTCATCATAGATCCCATATGAGTGGCTATGTTGATATCACCTACTATTTCCTTCTTACAGTAAATATACACATGGATATCTTCCACGTGAACAACACCTAGTGGGGTTTTGGAGAAAGTACCTTCCACATCATCCAATATGGATTTGAATGGATGCTTCTTGAATACAAATCTCTTCCTTTCTGCTATATCAAACACAACTAGGGTCACCATACTTACTTGGAACTTGCTTAAGTAGGGTTTCATGAAATTTTGAAATGGCGCGACTGCTAGGGTTCCGTTCCAAACTTCTTATCCGTTCACTTAACTGCCAAATCTGCTATGCTTTCATGCCTTGATGTCTAGTGCTCCAATGCTCTCCAAATTTTGTGCTTTTGAATGCAAGTGTGAAGAAGATCGAACACTTACTTTCTTTTATACAATCTACCGCATTTAATGTTTGCAACCGTACACAGATTACTCAGAGATTTTGAAACTTTGATCCTGATGCATTTTAGACAATGCGTGAATGCATATAACAATATTATGTGTTTATAACCATGAATTCATATGTGCATACTCAGAGGTGAGTATACCAACTGCGTAGGGTCCTGAGCTAGAATAGCTCCCCCTGAGACCAAGAAGGTCTATTCAAGCAGAAGTAAAGGGTGCATCCACTATGGATGCATCAACTACTTTGTCAACATCATTTTCCTTCTTTACTTCAACACAAATTTTTCTTGAATCTTCATTTGCTTGAACAAACTTGACTTCTCCTTTTTCTTCAAATAGTGATTTCTTAGGATCCTCTTGCTTTTGAGTTTTGGATCTACAAAGCCTTGAGATGTGTCCAGCCTTTCCACATGTGTGACAAATGATAGGAGGTATGATGCTCTTGTTCATCATGTTGCATTTCTTTGCTGTGTGTCCATTGTATTTACATATTTGACATGTAGTGTTTTGCAAATTCCTTTGAGGTTGATTTCTCTGATTGTTTTGATTCATTCTTTGATTCTGCTGTGACTGATTTCTTTGATTTGTTCTACAATGTATAGCCCTGTGACCAAACTTATTACAAGAGAAACAATAACCATTGAAAGGTCTTACCTCTTTGCAATCTCTTGCCAAATGACCATGTCTGTTACATGCATAACAAGTTCTATTAACTTTCTTGATTTCCCCTTTAGGTGGATCTATTTTAATCTCTTCAATATTTTCTTCTGAAGACGCTTCATGAGGTTTCTTTCTTTCTTGCAATGAATTGACTTCAATTTGTGCTACACCAAATCCAAGACCAGTAGTGTCACCTTTTTTCTTTTGTGTATTGAGGTGAGATTGAAGTGAATCAGAACTTGTGTGAAGTTTATCAATCTTATCCTTTGCTTCTATTAATTCAGATTCCAACTTCTTCTTTATGTTTTCCAATTCTAGGACTTTCATGTTTTCTTTCAAGAGTTAATCATCTAGTTGTTTTCTTTCTTTGATCTTTTTTTCAATACCAATTTGGCTGTCTGTGAGCTGTTCATCCAGATTTTCAACTTTATCTTTCAGAGACATATTCTCTTCACTGAGCTTTTTATCATTTTCCCTAAATCACTTGTAGAACAATCTTTCAAATCTTTTCTTAATTTCTTGATAAACATTTGTGAGCCATCAAATTTTAGTCTAAGTTCTTCATTTTCTTTTTCAGATCTATCAAGATATTCAAGAGCTGCTTAAAGATTCTTTTTCAAATGTTTTGCTTCTGCTGAGTCCATGATCTCCTCAAGTGGTTAAACTTATTTGCTGAGGACCAGAGCTCTGATACCAATTGTTAGAAACACTGAGAGTGGGGGGGGTGAATCAGTGTTTGTCTATTAATTACTTTTCAACAACTTAAACATAAATCAAACATACATAGAATGAAGCTTAACATAAGAAATCATAACACATAATATGATTATGGGGAAACCTTGGTAAGAGGAAAACCCTGGTGGGAATTAGTACCCACAAATATTGTACTAGGTCTAATGAAATTGTGAAATTTTCTTTGCCCTGTTAGAAATAGTCTTTACAATATGAGTACAATGACTTGGTTAAAGGTCTAACCATGTTAGGAGTCTTTTACAAAACCTTGTTAAAGGTATATGGCTCACTGCCCAATAAGATGAAGGCTACAACCTTCTGAAAGATGATATGCACTATATCAAAATGAACTGCTGTGATGACACTACTGTCTCATCAATTCCGTGTATGTGCGAATTCTCTTACTCTCTTAAAGATCTATATCATATACTGACTTTGTTATACTGCTCATCTGCATCTTCCTCTTACATAATAATCGATGCTTGTAACATAACTTTACATTACATACTTATATGTTCATATTCAAATAGGCGCGACCCAAAACAAAACACTAGTCGGCGCTAAAACAAAATATACAATGCTTTTGAACAAGTTGGCTGAAGTGTGTTTACTACAATGTTACATCATTACAAACATAGAGAAAAAGGTGCTTGGCCATTACATTACAAAATAATTCACGCTGATCAAAACAGTAGTCGGCTTCCATGCTCTATCTTCTGGACTGCTGGTCTATTGATCTCCCTGTAGCTTTTATGTACTATTGTTCCACACCATGTGTGTTTGGATGTAGCATGTACACATGTCATACAACTTATATCTGAACATGCATACACTCGATCTCTCACACGTGTGCTGATGTGCTGATCATTGAGTATCTCTATCTGCCCTATTTTCATACTTAGTCATTTTGTCTTTCATGACAAAAACTAAACATGACTTTGTTGCCATGATGACAACACAAAATGAGTCATGCATCCTGAGGAAGTCAACTTTCCAATAGAGACAAAATTGATCCATAACTCAAAACCTCTTTTCGTTAGAAAATACGTGCACATGTATGTATATATAATTTTAAATCATTTTTATTTCAAATGTATATGCATTCAAGTGTTTTCAAGTTTATTTATTTGTAACACATGTGTTTAAAAATATATAATTAAATTAGAGTTGGACATTGTACATGTGTAGAGATCTAGACATGTATTAGATTCTTTATACTTTCGAGCATATAGATCTATTTCTTCTATCACATGGCATCATGTAGAGGGGCATCACCTGTAGATTCTAGAGATACTAGTGTACAGGGGGTGGTAGTGACTACTCTTCTCATAGATCTGCTAACTCTAGAGAGGGAAAGGAGCATTTATTCGCCAATATCATAGCTTGATTGACACAAGATATTGAGGTTCTTGATTAGAGGATCCAGTCATCCACCACCCTCCCTAATAGGGATAGGGTGAAGATCATTAGAGAGGACCTGGTTCTTATGATTGACACAGTTCAATCATACAACACTTATGATAGTATATCTATTGATACATTCTATATTTGTCTCTCCCACAACATTACTAGCGCTGTGAAGTATAGACAGGTTGAGTCAGAGGTCTCCACTACTATAGCGAAGACCATGTTTCCTCATTACCGAGACAGAGCATAGGTCAGAGGTTATATGACTACTTAGTGTGAGGATGACCTTTTTCACCATTTATATATCCTTAATGGTTGGCTTCTCATCATAGGTGGCCCCAAAAGGATGAGATTCCACTATATATCTACAAACAATTGTTTGCAGAATTTCATTTGCATCATGATTTTGATTACACAGATTTTCCTAGTCATGTTGGGTAGGGGATGGGGAGATTATCAGATAGATTCAGAGGGCCTAATTCACTAGTACCCGCTAATAAGTGGGAAACGGTGGGTCCAAACCTTTTGGTCATACCAAAAGGTTTGGAAATGGTAGCTGGAGGATAGAGTGCACTTGATGACAAGATCAGGACAGATGTATTTTCTAGTATCATGAATATCGTGACATAGGTTCATGAGATGTCATATGATTGTTTAGGGAGATACATGTTGCATTCCCATTCTATCATTCCCCCACCTACATAGGATGCATCCTCTAGTGATGATCCATACCATATAGTAGATATACCGTCTCCCTTTGAGGTTGCAGCTATATCAGATTTTGACCAGTTGCGTCATTTGGGCGCATATTTATCTAGTGATCTACTTTAGGAATATCAGTCTTTACAGATTATCGGTGAGGTTCCTCTCAGGGATGTCCCATCATTTATCCCCACCATTCTTAGTAGATCTACTAGATCAGGTTCTTAGGGTGCACAAAGATAGGAGGATATTCCTGCACCACCTACAGCTCCTCAATAGACTGTAGTTGATGAGGATGCACCTTACCAGTCTACCCAGGCCACTTCATCACGTCCGGTTCATCAATTTTTAACCAAATTCCTTACAGATGACCAAATTGATCCTTCACAGGTGTTCTTACATGAGAAGACTAATCATGGAGAGCTTACATGCTGCTACGGTATATATTTATTTAAATTTTGATGTATTTAAAAATTTTACACATGTAAATGTATAAATAATTCAAATTCAAATTTTGATATATATATATATATATATATATATATATATATATATATATATATATATACACACACACACACACNATAGACACACACACACACACACACACACACACACTTACATGTTCTCCAGAGTATTCTAGACAATATGAAGCATGGATATGGAGATTTACAGATTCCTGGCGATCCCGTGCATAATGACAGACAGGTAAATTTATATGTTTTTCAACTTAATTTTTCTATGATCATAATTATTTAGTTTATTATACATGTGTGTATGCATGACACATATATTTCTTTTATTGCACACATAGATCAAGAGGAGGTGAACCATCATCAGGTCACAGATCAAGATATAGTCGTAGTTGAGCACATATGATACTTTACATATTGCATGTTTCATAGATATATTGTAGACATTTCATATACATACATGTTATTTCAGGCACATCTATATTCTAGACATTTCATCTACATGTTATTGATGAGCCTATTTTACTATCTTTATTATATTAATCCTTGCACTCTATTTTCAAGTATTATCAGAACAATTGTGAACTTTTAGTCAGTTGAACTTTTGTTAAGTACAGAAAAGAACCATTAAGCCATGGGTGGAATAGATATGTCATATAACACCAATATTATATATATGTTGTAGTATGTCATATAATAATCTGAATGCGTGTTCTAACATCTGGATTAATTTGATAAGTTGCTTGCATGAATATATTTTGCATATTAACTAATCTTGCCAGGAAGTAGGAGTCGCTGGGAGTGGTCGACAACATTGAAGGAGGATGTAAAGACCAGCTTCATGCGGATAAGCCATCATGGCATCAGAAGACACGGCTACTGCAAATCAGGAGCCACTATTTTAGAAATGCAAAAATGTAGCTATGCTATATTCCCTCCGTATTACCAGCATATTGAATTGATTGTCCAGACTTCATGGTGCACATCTTGGGCCGTTGTGCTTCCTGTTCTCTTTCTTTGGCACGGTTTTAGTTAGTTAGTTCCTTTTCTATTTTGGAATAAAGAAGTCTATCCTCTATTTATAGGGAGGAGACTATTTGTTTGTAAGTTTGGATTTTGGAAGGGAATACAATGTTATGATTGTATCTTGCATAGCAAGTTCATTTTTAGTTTCATGTCTTATTCTCATGTAATCAATTTTGAAAGATAATGAAATAACTCTTGGTTCATATTCTGTGTTCATAGATTAGAAAAAGCCAACAAAGGGGGCCCACTTGGTAGGTGGATTAGAGTAGAAGTAGAATAGATTGACTTTCTACATTTCCAGTATTATAGATATAAGATTACAGTTTCCTCCTACAGCATTGTACTTTGTGAATGTTCATGTATCACCTGTAAGGATAGCTATAGTGAATGCTCTAGGTTGAAAGAATAGATATAAGTAGATTTTTCAAGTTGTATAATTCATTTTAGTAAGGACTAAGTGTGTTTCCCTTCCTACAGCCCTATTATATATTCCTTTCATGTATTTTACTTTCCTGTAGCATAGGTAGAATGGCTCCTTAAGGAACTTAGTGCACATACTGTGTTGTACCATTTCAAGTATATGCCCCTGGGTTGACAAACTAAATGCACCTTATGGTGGGAGAAGTGATCCTTAGATTCAATAAACTATTCCTAAGAGAGGCTTTGGGCACAATTTCTAAGCAACTATTGTGAGGCGGTTCATTTTTGGCGCCGTTGTCGGGGTTGGTGTTAAGCTAAGAAACCTTCTGAGTGTTTTTGTTAGTTTAATGGTTTTTGGTCCTAAATTTTCTTCACCAATGTGAAGAATTCATTTGCATGCATTGAAGGGGAAGAAGAAGAGACAAATATGTTAGATTTATTCTAGGAGAACCTATGAATTTGAATGAGAAAGCTGAAGAAGTTGAGTTTCCTTTTGTTGGTGCAAGTCCCAAGTTTCCTACAGCATCTACCACTGGAGAAGGGTCTTTTGATATAAGTGGTCTCCGACCTTTTGCTGAAATATTGGCCAGCTTTCTTGATAATTCTGATCCAAATGCACCTGTTAATAACAATCTTGTGGCTACTATTCCTTTCCAACATCAAGTACCACCCCTAATACCTCTAGTAATGGCACACCCTACTTTCCCATTTCCTCTGCCAAGCTTTATAAACAATTCTACCCTCAAGAACATACCCTTAGCTGCACTTCCAAAATTTTATGGGCTGATAACCGAAGATCTTGACACCTTTTTGTTTGAGTTTGACATCCTCTGTCGTAGCTTTGAATATAAAACTGATGCCCACAAACTCAAGCTGTTTCCAGCAACACTGAAAGAGTCAGCCTTATGATGGTTCATGGGATTAGGAGCAAATACAGCAGACACATGGGATGAGATGCAGACCCTATTTCTAGAGAAATACAAAGAATATTGTAAGGGGAGTGACCCAGGGGGAGATGAAATTTTTAGAATGTCGCAGAAGGAGGATGAAACTTTGGAGGACTATGTTTCACATTTTTTATACACCATGCAGAAGAATCACCAACATGTTCTGGCAGAGGATTCATAGAAACTATTATTCTTGAGAGGAGTGAACGACAGCTGTTTGGAAGAATTGGACCTCATGGTTGGTGGGGACATATTCCGATCTTATTGGGATGATCTCAAGAAAATTTGTCTCAACTACTCTAGATCAACTGGAAAGAAAAGCAGAGGATATCGGTCTATGGCAATTAAAGGGAGTAGTTCAGGCGTTTCTAAGTTGGAGATATCTAACTTGCTAGCAGATTTCAAGTAAGAGATCATTAATGATGTTGCCACACATATTGACAACATGAATGCCAAGAAGAAACATGAAAAAACTAAATTGCAGTTGGCTAAATATTTCCCTCATTGCCGAAAACAAAAGAAAGAATGCGAGTGCAAGATGGTGGCGAATCTGGAGAATCAACATTTTCCTACTGAGTACATGAAGATAAAAGGAGATAATGAGCAAGTGTTCTTCATTTCTCAATGTCGCCCATGGGCACCACGACAAGGTATGCTTCAAGATCCATTAAAATTTTCAAATCCTTACAATAGTCAATGGAAAAACCAAAGTTATCATAATATTCCTCAGTACTCTCAGCCAACCTGGAATAACCAGCGGCCTAACCAAAAAAATAACCAGTGGCCTAACTAGAAAAATACCTAGTGGCCTAACCAGCAAAATAACCAGTGGCCTAACCAGCAAAATACCCAGTGGCCTAACCAGCAAAACCAATGGCCTAACCAGAAAAATTAATGGCAACCACCACAAGGGAATTGGTAGCAAAATAATCAATGGAGGGGACCTCCACAATAGCCTAACCAAAATCCTACTTTTCCACAATTACCGTCACCAGTGCCACCTCCTACAATAATGTTGTCTCCTACAACCACTAGCCTCAATCCAAAGAAAATGCAATTGCCTGCTTAGCCACAAGCAAATCCAAATAGCAAGCAATAGCAGTAGCCAATGTATACTACTGATACACAATAGTATCCTGCTTACGCTCTAGAGATATCTGACATACATATGAGGTCAGGTACTACTCTGCCTGCACCTGAACATCCTATTATCACAGAAGTTGTAGACACTCCTGCAACATTGACACCTCTTCCAGAGGCTATATTGAAAAATACCACCCAATCAACTCAAAAATCTAGCAAAATTGATGATTAAACCTCAGTTGAACCTCCTTTTCTACAAAGGCTCACAATAGAAAAATCTATACCCCAAGAAGAAATTCATTTTGATATTCTTAAGAAGATAAAAAATATGCATATCCAAATACATCTGTTTCAAGCTATCAAAGATGTTCCTATATATGGGAAAGCAATTAAGGATGCATGCCTTAAAAATCCAGAGAGGAAGAAGAAAGACCCTCAAACAGTTCATGTCATAGGGAAACTTGCAGATATCATGTTGGGGAAGGTAGTTATACCCAAGTATTCAGATCCTAGAAGTCTAGTTGTTGACTTGATAATTAATGGACAATCTGGTAAAAATGCTTTAGTTGATTTGGGGGAAGCCATTAATGTGATGACCAAAGATACAATGCACAGACTAAGTATAGAAGGCTTAAGAACAACACCAATAATATTACAACTTGATGATAGTTCAATAGTCACTCTAGATGGTCTTGTAGAAGATGTGGTACAATTAAACTTTGCTGGCTATCCAGTCATTCTGGGGAGACCTTGGTTAGCCACCACTGATGCAAAAATAAATTGCAGATCAGGGGGTATGACAATTTCAAAAGGCCAGGCAATAAAGAAAATAACACTCTATCCTCCTGCCCAGCCTCAGCCAGATTTGAAGGATCCCATTTGGCCAAAACTAGGAGATGAGGAAGAAGAGGTCAATTCTATTGCTCAGCTTATGATGATGTATAGATAGTATTTTTTGAAAATGCAAGAGGAAGATGATGTAATGCAGAGTATTCTTACCAATGAGTGTATAGCAGAAAAAAATGTTTTTGAAAGTGTTATTCTGCAGCTATGTACCTATGAAGACTCTGTCTTTCCAACAAGCCCTAAAATAATTAGCCAATTGTTACCATGTGAAATAGCTACAAACCTAGTACCTAAGATGTCAATGGTAGAGCTAACAACTACTGTGGAAATTTCCCCTGGTCATAATCTCCATGTAAAAAACAAGTTGCCACCTCAACAAATGGAACTATTAACTAAACTCTTGTGTAAGCATGAGAAAGCCTTTGCTTGGAATTATGGAGACATGCTAGAACTAAACCCCAAGATCTATACCCATAGGATCTACATTAATGATGGCAGCTTACCACTATGCCAGCCTCAAAGAAGGATAAATCTAGCATTGAGAGAGATAGTCAAAAGTGAATTACATAAATTACTAGATGTTGGTTTCATCTATCCAATCTTTGATAGCAAGTGGGTATCACCATTAGTCATTGTACCTAAGAAAGGTGGGAAATGGAGAATATGTGTGGATTACAAAGAGTTGAATAATGCCACAAAGAAGGATCATTTTCTTTTACCCTTTATTGATCAAGTCCTGGACACTCTCGCTGGTAATAAATATTTCTCCTTTCTGGATGGATACAGTGGTTACAACCAGATCAACATTGCTCCAGAAGATTAGGAGAAGACTACATTCACATGCCCCTGGGGTACATATGCCTATTTTGTATTACCATTTTTCCTATGCAATACACCAGCTACTTTCCAGAGAGCTGTAATCAGCATTTTTGCTGATATATCACATGACTATATGGAGATATATATGGACGACTTTACTATATTTGGAGTCACCTTTGAGGAAGCCCTAAATAATTTGGAAAGAGTGCTAATCAGACATCAGGAACACAATTTGTCTCTCAATAGTGACAAATGTTTCATGATGATGCAAGAAGGCATAGTGCTAGGACATTTCATATTTGAAGCTGGAATCCAGGTAGATCCTGCAAAAATAGAGGTAATTCTAACATTGCCTATTCCTATAAAGAAGAAAGATGTTAGGTCTTTCCTAGGACATGCTAGCTACTATAGAAGGTTTATCCAAAATTTTAGTCAAATAGGTAGTCCTCTGTATACTTTTCTTACTAAAGAGGTTGAATTTAACTGGACAAAAGAATGTGATGAATCCTTCCTACAGCTTAAGAAACTATTAACCACTGCACCCATACTTAAGGGTCTTGATTGGAATTTTCCATTTCACATTCATATAGATGCTTCAGACTACATAATAGGTGTTGTCCTAGGACAAAAGTCTAGTAACCTAGAAAATGCAATTTACTACATTAGCAAAAGCCTCCATGGACAAGAGTTAAACTACATAGTGACAGAGAAAGAATTACTAGAAGTAGTATATTCCTTGAAAAAATTCTGTCATTATATAACTGGCTATCCTATTTTTTTTCATACTAACCATGCAGCAATAAAATATCTCATGAAAAAATCTTCTATCACAGGCAGGTTAGCAAGATGGCTTCTTCTTTTGCAGGAATTTGACATTAATATAGTTGACAAGCCTGGCAAGGAAAATTTAGTAGTTGATTATTTGTCAAGAATCCACCATACATAAATAGATACTACTCTGATAAATGATGCATTTACAGATGAGCATTTGTTTCACATTTCTATTCAAAGTCTGTGGTATGCTGACATAGCTAATTACCTTGCAGCTAACAAAGTTCCAACACATTTTTCTTACAAAGAAAGAACACTACTGGTTGAACAAAGTTTTAATTTCTCTTGGATTGACAAAATGTTGTTTTACACTGGACCTGATCAAGCAATGCATAGATGTGTGAGAGAAGATGAGACATATGAAATTATCCATGCCTGTCATGATGAACTGTGTGGGGGACACTTTGCAAAAAAAAGAAAAACCCAAAAGATTTTAACAACTGGATATTATTGGCCCACACTTCACAAGGATGCAGCCAGCTATACAAGAAAATGTGACAAATGTCAAAGAATGGGCCGACTGACTAAGTCTAATGAAATGTCATTAAATCCACAAGTGGTGGTCACTCCATTTGAAAAATGGGGTATGGAATTCATTCATCCAATGGAGCCTCCATCCAATGGGAAGTCTTACATCCTAGTGTGCACTGATTATATGACCAAATGGGTCGAAGTAAAAGCTATGAAATATGCCCGAGACCATAAAGTTCCAGAGTTTTTGTATGATGAGATTTTCACAAGATATGGAGTACCGAGAGAACTTGTAATTGACCAAGGTGCCCAATTCACTTCCAATTTAATAACAAAGCTCATGAAATAGTACAATATCAGACATAGGAAGTCCAACCCTTATCACCCTCAAGCCAATGGACAGGCTGAAGTTACAAATCAGGAAGTAGAAGCCATCTTAACAAAGACAGTTCATCTGCATCATCAGGACTAGAGTAGCCGACTATCAGAAGTCATCTGGGCATATAGAACAACTTGGAAGACCACTATAGGATTCACTCCATTTGAACTATTGTATGGAAAAACAACTACGCTACCAGTTGAATTTTAACACAAAACACCGAGGACAACACTGCAGTTAAATATCGATCTTCCTGCAGCACAGAAGGAATAATTACGACATCTCAATTCCCTGGATGAAATGCGTAAATCTGCACTGGAGAGAACTGAACTATTCCAGAAACAAAGGAAGCAATGGTATGACTCGCATATCAAGAGAAAACAATTCCAGGTTGGCGACTGGGCATTTTTGTATGATTCAAGATTCAAGGAAATACTAGGCAAGTTGTAGACAAGATGGCTGGGGCCATATAAAATAAGCCATATTTTCACCAATGGAGCTATCCAGTTGACCATAATTGATCCAGTACACTTCAAGCTTCTAGTCAATGGACATCGGCTAAAGTTGTATCACCAACCCCAAACAAAAGAAGACTTCCTGCAACAATTCAAACAATAAAAATTAAATGAGCAACAGGTAACACTTCCTGCAGCAGAGGGTGTGAACCTTCTTCCTGCAGCTCTTGAGTAAAAATCCATCGAGCATGTCCATAATAAATTCTTTTTGTTTACATGAATTATATTCCTCCATTCACTTTCTATTTCTTCTTTCCAACTCATCTCATTTCTTTAATCTACCACCCACCCACCTTCCACGCCATCATCATTTTTCCTTTAAAAGCTTTCAATAAGCAGTTGGGTACGCTGACATAAGCTGCCGCCACTTTTGTACCACTCTCACCACCTTTTTTGGCATGTGCAAAAATCGAATGATAGGTATGCATTTTTCAATTTTTTTTCCATTTTTAGCGCATAGATTTCGATAATTGTATCTAGTACTGCAATACATATATCATTACAACATTATGCCAGTTCCATCCCCCATGCCACGTCTGCCAATTTTAGAGACTTGTCAATGTTAAGTAGGGGGGAGGGAAGTGTATTAATCCCAAATTGTCATTTCTATTTACGCCTAAAATATTTTTTGTCACTTCAAATCTATACCTAGCCTTGCCTCATTAAAGTTCTAAGTGTTATATAGCACAATTGTTGTACTTTTATTCCCGAATCCTCCATGATTGTCAGAATTGATGTGAATTATAATTAAGTTAAGTGACAACTGTATGCACCCTAAAATGGTCGCCTAGACTTTGGGCCCCATTTTATCATTTTTCAAATTTCTGAATCAATGCTTTGGAACATTTTCAATTCAAATCAATTTCCTTGATCAAATTGTAATTAATTCAATTATTCAATTATTTCAATATTTCCTAAGGTTTGATCATTTTTATCTAACTAAAAGATTTAATTTTCCTTTTAATTAAATGAAATTCCTCTTATTTAATTAAAAGATTTAATCTCTCTTTTAATTAAATAAAATTCTTCTTATTTAATTAAAAGATTTAATCTCCCTTTTAAATAAAATTCCTCTTATTTAATTAAATTCAATTTCCCCCATTTAATTAAATAAAATTCTTCTAATTTATTTAATTGAAAGAAAACCCCTCTTTTAATTAAATAAATAAAAATCTCCACTTAAAGCACTTTAATTAATGAAAAAGGAAATAAATTAAATAAAAATCCATTTTTCTCTCATCTTTCTAAGTGGTGGGTTTTTGCCTCTTAATCATAGCCTTTGATTTTTGCCTCTTAATCTCAATCATTCACTTTCCTTTAAAAGGAGACCTCTCCTTCTCATTTTCATATTAGGTTTTCACAGTATTGTTATGCTGCAGGTTTGGAGAGCAATTTTGGAGGAGCATTTGAGCACATTTTGAGCTTGGATATTGCAACTTCTCTCTTCTTGTCTCATTCTTTCTTGCATTCATGGCTACTCATGTAGATTATAATCATGTTTATTGTCATGCCCAAAAGTTGGGTAAAAACACACGAACAAATTTTTTAATAATGCACGGAAACAGGATACCCAAAAAAATATAAGGGTAACATGTGCACGCAAAATGGTGCAAGGGGTAAACGATAACCAGAATAGGTCGTAAGGAGAGGAATAGCTTTCACAGCTATCCTAAGGGATATCTAAAGTTCTAAACTGGAACTGCACGCAAACCGAGGTAGTTGAACAAAAGTCAACTAGAGTTGACCCAAAGTCAACTATACACTAAAAAGGTGAATGGTACAACTAGGGTTTGCTTAAACTCAAAGGAAGAGTCATACACGCAAATCAAGATAGTTTGACTAAAAGTCAACTAGGGTTGACCAAAAGTCAACCATGACTTGAAATATGTGAGGAAGGTTCTCAAGGGTCTACTAAGCGCTAAGAAAGTCAAAGGTGCACAAAATGAGATAGTTGACCAAAAAGTCAACCCATGTTGACCAAAAAGTCAACTATCTCCAAAAGGCTCAAAACTAGAATCTAAGGTTCCAGAGAGTACAGGGATTACCTGGCGCGAAAATTAAATCAAACGGCCAAGGTCTGACCATGGTAGACCAAAAGTCAACCATGCATGAGGTTGGTCAAAGATAGCGAATAATACCCTAATAGAAGTATATAGTGAAGATAAGGGGTTGTTATGACCCCCTTATCAAGAAAATGACATCTGGTTTAAGAAATAAATCTACGATGAATATTTCATTAGGATAACTTAAAGTATTCAACTCCCTAAAATTTAATTAATTTAACATCTGTGAGATAACTAAAATTTTCAAGTCTATTAACTGAATTAAATAATTTAAACCTTAAAACGAAAATAGAGTAATAACCAATCATATCGAGTTAGATCATAAACAATTTAACTCTCTTATTTACATTAAATCAAATTTTTAAATCTATAGAGTCTAAAACATTATAAAATTCCACTATAGGCACCTTAATATTAATTTAGCGTATAAATTAATTATGATTATTATTATTATTTTTTTAACAAATCTTTACAACCTAAAAATAGGAATAGAAGAATACATATCTAAAAGTATTTTTATATCTACAACTAATATAAGAATTAATAAATTACATCTAATCTATGCAATTATTAAGTTAATATAAAATTAACTTCTCATAATCTAATCTAAAACAAATCTAAATTTAATTATATTAATATAAAATAAGTTAATCTAATAACAAAACTAAACAACAAAAAAAATTAAACCCTAAATAAAAAATCGCTGCCCAAACAAAAATAAAATAATATATATAAATATAAGTCCGCATGGGAGGGGAGGCGGCCGAAGGTTGGACAAAGGGCGGCCCAATCCGCGCGCACAGCGGACGGAGGCGGGGAAACAGTGGGAGCGGCGCGGTGGTGGCCATAGGCGGTGGCACCACCGCCCGATAGTGCCAAAAGGGGAGGCAGGGGTTAAGTGGGGGCGGTCGACACCAGTCGGCG
>MU224049.1:4296469-4329094 GCA_018584345.1 Thuja plicata | reverse complement strand
TCTCTCGTTTTCCATGTCCACTTTCAAAGAAGTTCCATAGAAACTTAACATTGCATCTAGCATGTTGCATAGCCAACCAATTAAAGGCTTTTGCAGATTTAAATTCTCCTACAAGATTAAGTTATTACATATGCAAGATTATGACACACAATAATTTAAAAAGTAATCAATGATAATTTGAAAATGAATTGAAGTGCATACACTTACCTACACAACCATCAGACCAAATCCAGTTTTGTGAAGCTTTTATCCTGCGATTCACAATATCTTCAAAATACATTGCAAAACAATGAGCCACATAGTTCCTATCATGAACCTTATCATTGCTGATATAGAAATGAACCTCCTTGATGATAATGTGTTCATTTGGATTGGTACTTTCTACCTCATCCAAATCAAATTGTGCACTTCTATAGGTCACTTGCACAAATATTGCAACTTGGTCAGAATGATAATATTGAGCTTGAAGCTCTGGTTGAGGGGAGAATGTATAGTTCTCAGAGAAATCTACAACTAAAAGAATACAACCAAGTGGAAATTTTTTTTTGGAATCATAAAATTGTTTAGCTTGCCATCTTGCACCATGACATTGCTGGATATGTGGATAAATTATAGTACAGAACCTGGTCATAAACTCAAGGCAGGGAAATTCACTCTCCTTCAATACAATTTTTTTGGATTCATCTTTGGTCTTAGTTCGATATGTCTCATATTCAAATCTCTTCCACAAAATAGGTGTTGCAACATTAATATTCTCAATTTGAAATGGAAATTTATGTAAATCTCCACAATTATTGCATGCACTCTTTATACATTGTACTTTGAACTCATTTGAATCATATGATTTCTCACATAAAATAGACTTCAAAAATTGTGTTGTACTTCCAGGGATGACCATATTTGAATTAAGTACTGCCATAACCTTTTTATATGATTGAAAATATAGATGAAACTCAACATGATTTTGGAAACAACAAGTTTCACGTACTTATTTATGCATACAAAGAAATGGCAACACCTCTCAAACATTCTTTGACATATTTTCATATCTGAAAATTCTTTCTTGAATGCTTCAACAATTCACTTTGTGTTGTATCTATAAAATATTTTGGATGTGTAGTTTTCATATAGGTATCTTCATCTTTCATCTGTATAGTATCCCTTGTATTAGAAGAAACACAGGAGTGAGCGATCCAATATTCAATGACCTGTCTTGTTAAATCTTCAGAAATTTTGTCTTTTCGAGGAAGTCTACAAATATTAACCCAATTCTTTTGAATGATTTCATCTAAAATATTTATTGTCCTGATATATCTTTGAACAGATCTTCTAGATACATTCAGTAAATCTGAAATTGCATGTACTTGTTTTCTCTGTGTCAACCTCCTACTAGATAAAGTAGTCATCAATGCTCTACATATAATACTTAAATCAGGTTGTCGACTTATTTTGTTAATGTCATTCAATTCATCTTGCAACTTTTCAACTATTGTTCTATTTACATTATCTCCTAAGTTTTTCTTGTTATCAACACTTAACAAATCCAAAAAAAGAGTCATTTCTTTTTTCCTAAATAACCTAGCAAATAATTGTGCTTTTCCAATCAGACTTTTATTTTGAAAATATTCATCCCAAATCTTTTTACATCATTTTTTTATTGTACTTTCAGGTACCGATTCGTCAAATGAAAGTTGACTGAAAAATGAATCCTCATCCATCTCTATCAAATTGCCCATGTCAAAAGATATATTTCCACCAATTTGTTCCCCTACTTGAATTGGATCTTCTTGGACTTCAACAAGTTTATCTTCATTACGTTTTGTATGACTTTTCATTGTCATCCCTTATTCAATCATATTTTCTTTTTATGTTCATTTTATTCTCCATTGCACAAATTGTTCAAATTGAGAGCTTTGATTCAATTGCATACATAAAACTATATACTCTTGATAAAAAAATCAAAAATAATATTCATAAGTTCATAATTTAATATTAAACAATGCTTTAATTAAAAACACAAAAAAATCTCAAAAAAATAAAAAAGGAATTGCAAATAATAAAAACCTCCTTGATAATCTTAATTCATAGTTTCCCTTTAACGCCCAAAAATATGCCTTTAAAACAATTAAAAAAATAATTTTATTAAAAAAACATTTTCTAAGTCAGAATAATTGATAATAGTTTTTTTTTAAAAGCGTTTATATATATGAGCTTTGAGGGTCGTAGTCATCCACGCGACCATGTTTGGTTGGCCTTAGTTTTGGCTGAAATAGTTTTGGCTGAACCAGTTTCGGCCAGACCTCTTTTGGCTGAAACTACTTATGTGGCATCCCATGTAGTAGCTAAATAAGTAAAAAATGGGAAAATTGGTAACACATCACTTGTGGGGGTTAATTGTCCACCAAAATTGATTTTTTAAAAAAATCTAAAAATACCCTTTTGTAGAGCTCAGAGTCTAGATTATGTTCATATAAATTTTATAGTCTTTTGATTACATATAAAATATTATAAGTTAAAACAACTCCAAGTAGGTATTTTAACATTGAATAACATGCTCGTTCAAAAAAAGAAAAAAAATAGAAAATCATGTCGAAAATTTTTAAAACTTATATTTAATACTAGAGGAGAGAGTCATCTTCAATAATATATAATTTATTTTGTATTTGGTGTAGATTTTCTAGGGCAAGTTAGGCAGGAGACAAAAACTATTAATTTCGGGTAACTCCAACTTTGAATAGTTATAACACAAAATATATACCGAAAACCAATATTTCTTTTTTCTGCACTATTTGTACATGTCATCTAAAACATATTCTGAAATCAGAGGAAAAAAATATTATTTACATATATTTTGTTGGTGGGAGCTAGACCCTCAAATTTTAGCATTTTTCAACAATTAAAAAATGGACTTAAAAAATTAAAAAAAATATGTTAATTCTTATTCCATTTTTTTAAAAACAATTATAGGCATAAACTAAATCCAATTTTACATATTTCATTAGTTTACATCATTTTCAAATTCTAAACACAAATGTCACTTTTATGTCGTTAAAGTTTAACTATTTTGCATGTCGTGGTCTTCTTCTTTTGTAAAAGTGTGACACAGGTTTGTACTTTTACCCAGAAAATATTTTTGAAGACCGTAGAGTATGGTATATCACTCAACCTAGAGAAATTTCATTTTGGTTTTATAGATGAAAAATATTTAGGCCATATAGTATCAAAAGAAGGAGTGAGAATAGATCCTGGAAGGGTTTCTATCATTGGTAAATTCCCATCCCAAAGACAGTGAAAGAAATTCAGTCATTCTTTGGGAAAATAAATTTTGTAAGGGGGTTAATTTACAATTTTGCTAGATTGTAAATCCCATTTATAAAATGATGAAGAAATGTGAGAAGTTGGATTGGATTGTCGAGGCTCTTGATGCCTTTGTGGCTATTAAGAGAGCAATCAAAGAATCTTTGGTGTTAAAGTCTCCTAATTTCTCAAAACCATTTCAGAGCTTTTCTTTTGCCTCTTATTTTACAATTATTGTAGTCATGCTACAAAAGAACAAAAAGGACCATGAACAACCACTTGCATTCTTTCAAAAGTTACTGCAAGATGCTGAACTAAAGTATGACATAGATGAAAAGAAGTCATATGCTTTGGTTAAGTTAGTGAGGTCTTCAGACCATACTTAGTCGAGGCTGAAGTGAAATCTTATTTTCATAATGCCACCATGAAATACATAGTTAGGAAGATATAAGTGACAGGAAGAAGATGCAAGTTGATAAATTAGATTCAAGAATTCAACATAGAAGTCCAAATTACTCAACTTGTAAGAGGGAAAGGACTAGAAAAACTAATGGCAAATTCTAAGCTAGAAGCTGCCCAAGTGAATTCTATTAAGTTATAATATGTAGTTGTATCATCCTAAAATGGGATCACTTCCATGTTAAGAGTGTTTAGCCCTCCTTAGGGGACATTTTTGACCTCCATCATATCATCCTCCCGTTTCTGCATCATCTCATTCTTCTATGCTGGTTCAGGACCCTAATTGGGCCTCTCCGGGCACTTTCCACCCCACCCGACATATTTTCCAGGGGTTTTGACCCCCTGGGTCAAGGTTGACCTTGACCTTGACCTAGGTTAGGGTTGACCTCAACCTTGACCTAGGTCCCCCTTTCAAATTAGGAAACTTGTCGGCTGGCTAGTTCAGGACCCTGATTGGGCCTCTCTGGGCACTTTCCACCCCACCTGACATATTTTCCAAGGGTTTTGACCCCCTGGGTCATGGTCGACCTCGACCCTAACCTGGGTTAGGGTCGACCTTGACCCTGACCTAGGTCCCCCTTTCAAATCAGGAAACTTGTCGGCTGTCGGGGTTCATCAAAAATTTAGTTTTCCCGCTTCTGGGTCGGCTGTTTCAGGTTTCGAAGTGTTGACTCCTAAATTATATTTAATATAGGTCCTTTTCTAGGGGCATGGGTCTAATTAGAATTTAATTATCCTATGTCAACCTCCTTAGAAGATTGTGCCCTAATTTCATATAAAAGGAAGCATTTCTCTCTCATTTTCTCTAAGTCTTCTAAGTGCAAAAAGCTCTAATCAAGATTTTGTCAAGAAGAAAAAAGGTTCAAGCATTCATTTCCAAGCTCTCAAGGTGTTCAAGTCTTCCTCTCAAGCATTCAATTTCTCCATTAAAGATCAAGGATTGAAGCTTTCAAGCCTCTGAAGGGATTGGGTGCAAACATTCAAGATTCATCATTCAAGCCCTAGATCTAGCTACCATGGTGGTGTGATCTTCCTTCAAGATCCTTTGTGCATCCTCAATACTCTTTCATTATCTCTTCAAAGTGGATTTCAAACATACAATCATGGAGGTTTATGGTTTCTATTGAATTCATGCTTTCATATTTTCATACTTACATACATTCGAATTACAATTACATATCCATTAAATATCATAGCTTCATTGTTAGATTTAATTCCACTACTTGCTAGCATTCTGTACTTTATTTATTCCTAAATTGGGGTTTGACTAAGGAAAACCCCTCCCCCACAAAAAAACAAACCTCTTTTTCTTGTAGATACAGGTATAGGATTGCAGTTTCGAGACCATATTTGGATACCCTTTTCGGCTTTCTTGCGGATGGTGTGAACAGATTTTCTATCAAACCTGTGCAGGTTAGGGTCAATATTATTGGGTCAGGGTTGACATTTGTGGGTCAAGGTCGACCTTTTTCATAAGACAACATCAGAACGGAAAATAGACCTCAGAAAATAGCATTCTTTGATCTGCAATATTTCAAGGTTAGTGCATTTCTTTGATTTCTCTAATTACTGTCATATATCATTTCTATACATATGATTTACAGAATTTAAGGTATCTCTCTTGTTATTCCCCTTTCCAAATAGTTGATTCATTTGTGCATTAGCCCTTGGGGATGATCAACTTGAATCTCTTATTTGTGCATTTGGAAGTAATGAGAAACATCTTATCTTCTCCTTAATTACAATTGCAATACTTAATCAACATAATTCAATTAGGATTAAGGAAATCAATATATTCTAATCAAATCAATAAACAATCTCTTTACAACACCTTTCCGACATATACATTTTTCAGTAATATAAATAAAGTTACCACCCCACATTTATTACCTACAACATCATATCACATTACATCATCCAATCATCCATACAATCCAACCCCCATTTTATTTATATTACATTTTGGTGAACCCATGATAGACAACTCCTTCTCTTTGGTGTTAGATTTACATCTTAGATTACAATTTGCAAAAAAAGACTTCTTGCATTTTCATCATGAAATTCTTTTGGTGTATGGCTATTTTTCTCATTATACTTCTTTTAGCATCTCTTTATAGTACCTTTGATGTCTATGAGAGTGTTATCCACTTTATCATGTTTGTCAATCTTCATGTTTCACTTGCTTATGCTATTTTAAGATTGACCAATACTAATCTTCCTACTTTCAAAACCTTAATTAAGGATTTGTGAAGTGGACTTATTGTTCTTTTGGATTATGTGAAGAATTTGGTAGATGATACTCCATTACCTAATCTTCCTAATCCTAATCTTAACCTTCCTAATCCAATAATTTCTAATAATCCCACTCCTATTCTTCCATCTTCCATCCTAGGTTCTTCTCATACTTTTTTTAAGGCTCAAACTATGGTACAAGATGAGGATGTGCAAGAATTTCTAGATTTACCTTCTCCTTTGTATCCTATCCATGGTGATAATAAAGGAAAATCCAAAGAAACTTCTCCTGAAACTATTATTCCACCTTACACAACATTCTCTCATGAGCATCATAATCAATCATCTCCCGTAGAGGCTATGCAAGATAGGTATACTACTGGATACACTATGGTAGATAAACAAGGTTATAAGGGTTTAGGGCTTGGTGTTAATGAACATGGCATTAAAAACCCGATCAATGTATCTCCTAAACATGATATACATGGTATAGGTTATTCATCTTCTCAATTTCATGTGGCTAATATTAACTATCGTCCTCCTCTTAATATTCTTCTTCCAACACCTACCTTAGATCACCCTGATACTTCTCAAGATGTGGCTAAGAAATCCAGTTAATAAATTCCAAGAAAGAAAACTTTAAACCTATTCTGAAAAATGCTTTACATAAGTACAAATGTCCCTTCCACAATAGTAATAAACATTTACTTGCTGATTGTGTGCATTTCAAGTTATATGTTAGAGATAGAGCTTCTCATGGAATTATATCTTATTCCCAAGCGGTATTACAATTTCTTCATAATTTTGACATAGGGAATTCCCCTCATTCTTCTATAAATTAGACTATGTTTTTTCCTCCTGTCTCTTAAACTGGGGGGCAAGAGGTATTCTCTTCCAGTCTTACAGGATCCATTATCCTCTTAGCATGAATGTTGTTTTGAACATAATTGGTTATTCTTTCGGCATTCTATCATTATAACTTCCTACACTCATGATGTTCTTTCTAGGACATCTATTTTGGAGAAGATATTTCTTATTTTTATAACTTTATTGATATAATTCGATATATCCCTTGCCGTCATCCTTGGGGCACAAGGTATCTATTTCTTTCCACCTCTATCTAAGGATCTACTTTCCTTAGCTTAGTGGCACTTGATTATATTGCAAACATTATTTTCCTTATAAAGATCAATGTATTGACCATGGACACCTTCTTATTTAAGAGGTGAATGTCCTAGGTCATTACCTCTTATTTATGTTGCAAATTATGTTCTTTATAAACTCTTTCCCTTGCTTTTTGGTTAGAGTTTGTTATCCTTCATTCCAAGATTCCTCATCCTCTTCATTGCAAGGAGCTTGATGGTTGAATCTTGGGTCCCTCTTGCTTTTTGAGGATGACATTTTATCCTAAGTGTTCCTCTATGGTAGGGCTCTTTTTGATAAGATCTCTTCCTCTTTGAGGATCCTTTTTCCATAAGTGACATATCCATTTCATGATTATCTATGTTCTTGGATGTAAGGGTCAAGGTTCTTCGCTAAGAATATGGTATACATTGTTGTTTAACTAGATATCTCCTTACCTTGTGAAGTAGGTATTCTCTTTTCTCTTCCTTATCCTACCTAGTGAATAGTCATGATAAGGAGGGGGGCATATATCGGGTCTCCCTTGTACTATAATTTACATTTTGCAACATGCTAAATCCTTGGAAGGTAACGCACACAAGTTGCTAAATCCTGAAGAGACACACATTTTTACTTTTTACTTTTACTAAATCCTTGGAAGGTAACGCACACAAGTTGCTAAATCCTGAAGAGACACACATTTTTAATTTTTACTTTTTCTAAATCCTTGGAAGGTAATGCACACAAGTTGCTAAATCCTGAAGAGACACGCATTTTTACTTTTTACTTTTGCTAAATCCTCGAAAGGTAATGCACATAAGTTGATAAATCCTAAAGAGATACGCGCCCTTTTTATTTTTCAATATGCTAAATACTTGAAAGGTAACACACATAAGTTACTAAATCTTGAATGGACATGCATTTTATATTCCATAGTGATACAAGAATGTTGATCTATGGATATTTTTCAAAAAGCCGCCAGAAGACACATTTACAATTACAAGCATAGTTTATGGGTGAACCTGTTGGGGGCTCTCCCTCCTTGGTGATTCATAGTAAGGTGGGCATCTTAATAGGCGAGGTAATCACTATCTCTTTTCCCTCTTTCACTTTCTTGCTAGTAGGATTAGATCATGAAGCTATGATATCTATGGTGTTGTTCTTGTCTTACTTGTATGGTTATGTATGTTTTCTATGATTAATTGCTCTTTATATTCCATATCTTTATGTATGTATTTTGAGTTAGAATCCTTGGTTTGGGGGCTCATATCTCTAACTTAGTGGCATTCTACCTTGTTGCAATCCACTAGGATTCTTTTCCTCTAAACTTTACCGTGAGCACATTTGATTTATGTACTCCTGCTAAAGTGGGGGCTTAATGTATCATCTTAAAATGGAAGCACTTCCATGTTAAGAGTGTTTAGCCCTCCTTAGGGGATTTTTTTGACCTCCATCATATCATCCTCCCATTTCTGCATCATCTCATGCTTCTGTGCTGGTTCAGGACCCTGATTGGGCCTCTCCGGGCACTTTCCACCCCACCTAACATATTTTCTAGGGATTTTGACCCCCTGGGTCAAGGTCGACCTCGACCTTGACCTAGGTTAGGATTGACCTTGACCCTGACCTAGGTCAGGGTCGACCTCGACCCTGACCTGGGTCCCCCTTTCAAATCAAGAAACTTGTCGGCTGCCGGGCCTCATCAAAAATTTAGTTTTCCCATTTTCGGGTTGGCTATTTTGCGTTCCGAAGTGTTGAATCCTAAATTATATTTAATATAGGTCCTTTTCTAGGGGCATGAGTATAATTAGAATTTAATTATCCTATTTTGGAATCCTTAGAAGATTGTGCCCTAATTTCATATAAAAGGAAGTATTTCTCTCTCATTTTCTCTAAGTCTTCTAAGTGCAAAAAGCTCTAATCAAGATTTTGTCAAGAAGAAAAAGGGTTCAAGCATTCATTTCCAAGCTCTCAATGTGTTCAATTCTTCCTCTTAAGCATTCAAGTTCTCCATTGAAGATCAAGGATTCAAGCTTTTAAGCCTTTGAAGGGATTGGGTGCAAACATTCAAGATTCATCATTCAAGCCCTAGATCTAGCTACCATGGTGGTGAGATCTTCCTTCAAGATCCTTTGTGCATCCTCAAGACTCTTTCATTATCTCTTCAAAGTGGATTTCAAACATACAATCATGGAGGTTTATGGTTTCTATCGAATTCATGCTTTCATATTTTCATACTTACATACATTCAAATTACAATTACATATCCATTAAATATCATCTTCATTGTTAGATTATATTCTACTACTTGCTAGAATTCTGTACTTTGTTGATTTCAAGGTTAATTCCTAAATCAGGGTTTGACTAAGGAAAACCCCTCCCCCAAAACAAACAAACCTCTTTTTCTTGCAGATACAGGTACAGGATTGCGGTTTCAAGACTAGATTTGGATACCCTTTTCAGCTTTCTTACGGACAGTGTGAACATATTTTCTATCGAACCTGTGCAGGTCAGGGTCGACATTATTGGGTTAGGGTTGACATTTGTGGGTCAAGGTCGACCTTTTTCATAAGACAACATCAGAATGGAAAAATATTTCTGGGTTTTGTTTGTCTCTGCATTTCAGTTCAGGATCAACTGTCAGTTTTTCCAGAAATAGTCTATAGACCTCAAAAAATAGCATTCTTTGATCTGAAATATTTCAAGGTTAGTGAATTTCTTCTATTTCTCTAATTACTATCATATATCATTTCTATACATATGATTTACAGAATTTAAGGTATCTCTCTTGTTATTCCCCTTTCCAAATAGTTGATTCATTTGTGCATTAGCCCTTCCTTGGGGATGATCAACTTGAATCTCTTATTTGTGCATTTGGAAGTAATGAGAAACATCTTATCTTCTCCTTAATTACAATTGAAATAATTAATCAACATAATTCAATTAGGATTAAGGAAATCAATATATTCTAAGAAAATCAATAAACAATCTCTTTACAACACCTTTCCAACATATACATTTTTTAGTAATATAAATAAATTTACCACCCCACATTTATTACCTACAACATCATATCACATTACATCATCCAATCATCCCTACAATCCAACCCCCATTTTATTTATATTACAATAGTTATTAACATAAAGAAAATTACTTGGTACTCAAATATAGTATACTATTTGAAACATATGAAATTCCCTGAGGGCCTAGATAAAAATCAGAAAATATCACCGAAATTACAAAAAAATAGGTATGTGTTAATAGAAGGAGATTTGTATTGGAAGAAGTTGGATGGTGTTTTACTATTTTGTTTAGACAAATCTATTCGAGAAGGTTCTGAAGGAAATGCATGATGGTCTATGTGGTGGACACTTCTCAGCTAAGACCACTGCTCACAAACTCCTCAAAGATGATTACTATTGGCGAAGGATTTTTAGAGATAAATTTACATATGTAAGAAAATGTGAGGCATGTCAAAGATTTTTAGGGAAATTGAGGTACTAAGGATCCTTTCCTTTAAGACCAATGCAAGTAGAAGAAACCTCTCATCTATGGGGTATCAACTTCATAGGAGAAATTATAGAAAAATCAAGTGGATGCCATCGATGGATATTGGTTGCCAGAGGTTATTTCACTAAGTGGGTTGAGGATATCCCTACTAGAAAAAACATCTAGTAAAGTGGTGATCAAGTTTTTGATGGAAAATATACTAACCAGGTTTGGTGTTCGCTCTAGAATCATAACTGATAATGGTATGTGTTTTAGATCTTATGAGTTTAATTCTTTTTGTGAGGGTTATGATATTACTATCTCATATTATTCACCATATCATCCCCAAGGGAATGGGAAAGAAGAATATATAAATAAGAACATTTTAGAGATTATAAGGAGAATGCTTGATAGAAACAAAAAGGTTTGGGATTCAAAACTGAATATGGAATTATGGGCAGATAGAGTTACGACCAAGAAGTCTACTAGTAGGCCTCCATTTGAGTTAGTGTATGAGAAACAAGCTAGGCTTCCATTAGGAAATTAGTTACTAGTTTACAAATTTGGGACAAAGGAGGAACTTTTGGATCCAATGGAGGAAAGATTTGTGCAACTAGCAAAATTGGATGAGATAAGGAGAGAATGTCAGCAACATAATTATAAAATGTAGGAGCAGATGAAAAATATTCATGATAAGAAATCAAATGATAGAAAATGCATCCCACCTATTAAAATTCTTTCCATCTACTGCTAGTGTTTCATGCGTACAACGTCCTGTCTGTGTCTTTCCTATGATCTTTCCATCTGTCATACTGCATTTACTGCGGGATTTTTGCATTAGGGTTAGCTTTTAGTATGGCTTCGGCCAACTTCGGCCCAAAAAATGATGTTGGTGCATGAGTTGAAGCTTTGGAAAGCCATGGTGCCTCCTCTAAAAAAATGTCCTCGCAAGTTCATCCCAAAGGTCTTTCACGAGGTAACCCTGATATTGTTCTTAATCTGCAAGAATTTGATTCTCCATGTGAATGGTTAGAAAAACATACTCTGATTGGATATTTTGTGGGTCTTACTCCTCCTAAAAGTATCCTCAAAGATTGGGTAAACAAGTGCTGGACCCCTCATGGTGTCCGCCTTGACGGTGTGCAAAATCTTACCAAAGGTTTTTTCCTTTTCTGTTTTGCTAACCCTTCCCAGGCAGAAGCGGTTTTTAGCTGCGGGCCCTAGACTGTTAGGTCATCCCTGCTTTTTTTTTAGAGATGGTCTTGAGATTTCATAGTCTCAGATGATAAGAAACTTAGGGTTCTTGTTTGGGTTGAGTTGCCTGGTCTCCCTTTGCCATGCTGGCCATTTATTGAGTCCATTGCTGAAACCCTTGGTAAGGTCATTGTCATGGAACATGAAATTTTTTTCAATGCCCATCCCCAGAAGTGTGTTTATGTTGAGGTCGACCTTTCTAGGGACCTCAAGGACACTGTTGAAATCCAGGTTGGTTCTCTCACCATTTCTCAAAAAGTGCTCTATTTGAACCTGCCCAACACCTGTTATCAGTGTCAATCGGCAGAACACAAGATTAAGGATTTCCCGCTAGCTACCCATTGGGTAAAGCCACCACCAAAGGAAGCACCGGCCAAAAATAAGGAAGCTGGAAAAAAATAAGAAAGGACTACAGTTTCACAAAAAGGCAGGAATGCCTCAAGCTCCAAGATGACACAAGCCACTTTCGCTGTTGTGTCGCCTCTGGAACCTTCAGTTGGAAAATCTCCTCCTTCACTGATGTGCCATCGCCGCTTATTTCAAACCCTGTTATTCAGGGGAAAATATCTACCGCGAAGCCTTCCACTCTAGAAGTGGTGCTCGCATTGCCATCAGATTCTTCAGTTTCCTCCTGGTCTTTGTGTTTGTTTCAAAGTCTTGATGGACATATGGATGACCTAGATAAAAGGTGGTTTAACTTTTTTGGAGATTTACTCCCCAGCTTTGGCTCTGTACCAGCCTTCTTGCAGAATAGATTCTCCTCTCTTAGGGACAAGGAAACCATGCAAGAGTTTTTATGAATTTTTTTTTCCTGGAATGTGCGAGGTCTAATTGACCTCTCCAGAAAGGTACTATGTTCGTGATACCCATCGCAGATTTCACAGTCTAGATGTGTTATGTTTACAAGAGGTTAAGATTTCTAGGTTCCTACTTAACTCTACGTGTCGTGTCATATGGTCAGACGACATTATTTTTTCTTCTCAACGCGAAGCTGGTAAAGGTGGTGTCATTACTATTCTATCACCTCGCCTTCATTCTTCTATTATTGCCCATGGATTTGATCTGATGCAATGTGTCACTTGGATTTTTCTTTCTTTTCATAATCATTCTTTTGGTATCATTAATGTTTATGCCCCCAATGATGCTGTCGAAAGATCTCAACTTTGGTGCTAGCTGGCAGACAATCTGCCTCCTGCTACTTGGGTTATGTGTGGGGATTTTAATATGGTTGAGCTGGCCTCTGACAAGGAAGGGATTATGCCTTTTTGCTGGACAGCTGGGGAGAGAGAAGCTTGGTACCACATGTGCAATAAATTGGGCCTTTTTGATCCCAATGCTAACCGCCACCAATAGGGTGGGGTTTGGCATACTTGGTCTAATTTTAGAGCTAGCTCTGACCATATATTTAAGAGGCTAGATCGTGCTATGATAACGACTCAATATTTTTTCTCTTTTTCTGAAGATCAAGGCCTACCTGTCATTCCTCTGACAGATTTAACTCTGTCAGATCAGTTCCCCATTTATTTCTCCATCACTTGGAAGTCATTTGCTAGAAGGGCTGCCCAGATGCAGTTTTATCTCAACACGTCAGTGCTGATGCATACCTCCACTATTGCGCACATTCTTCAAGTTTGGAATTTAGAGCCTCGGCCCCACACTCATCTTGGTTGGATTCAATGGTGGAATGATGCCATCACCTATACTGCAAGATTTCTTTGCATTTACGGCCGTCAGTTAGCCTGTTATAGGAAACATTCTTATGAAGCTAACACTAAGGCTCTTCGCAATGTTGTTGATTCACTTACATTGAACCCCTTTGATTCTGAACTCCAGCTTAAGCTAGCCCAACTCTGACATGAGAAGCAAATTGCTGATGCCTATGCTACTTGTGGAGCTCAAATCAAAGCTTGCCTCCACTGGTTGGAGGTGGGCGATAAAGCCTCTAAGGAGTTTTTTCATGATCTCAAAGCCCTTCATACCAATGTTGGTATTCAAAAGATTAAACAAGGATCTAAAACCCTTACTAAGCTTCTGGCCATTCTTCAGGCTTTTGTTCAGCATTATGAACAAATGTTTGCATCATAGGGTAATTTTTTTGCATGTGAAGAGGCTCTGAAGGCTTGTATTGCTGTTACTCCAAACCACATAGTAGTCGAGCAACATTCCTTTTGTGAGAAATTTCTTACCATCTCTGGCCTCAGAGAAGCGACTTTTTCTATGGCCAATGATAAATCTCTAGGATGCGATGGCTTCCCCTGCGAGTTCTACAAACACCTTTGGGATGATGTTGGTCCTGACCTGCACAAAGTCTACCTCGAGGCCTTTCATAGTAAAATTTTGGGTACTTTAATTAATAAAGGGAATATAAAATTCATACATAAATCTGGTGATCCAGAGGATATCTGCAACTGGAGGTCCATCACCTTGTTGAATGTCTCCTACAAGATAATTGCCAAAGCGTTAGCTCTTTAAATTAGACATCTCCTTCCTCTTATTGTGTGCCCTAAACAAACTGGTTTTATTAAATCCAGGTATATTCTTGACAACATTATTGTTGTCTGGGAAGGGATGGAATGGGCTCGCCAATCTAAACAGGCTACCCTATTCCTCAAAATTGATTTTGCTAAATCCTATGACCACATTGAATGGCCTTTTATTCTTGCTATTCTTCAAGCTTTTGGGTTTGGTCCTCACTTCCTGTAGTCTATGGAAATGCTTTTTGGTGATGCCTCTGCATGCATTACCATTAGTGGGTCTCAATCTGATACTTTTGGGCTTTTTAGATCCATTCGGAAAGGTTGTTCGCTGGCTCCTACCTTACATGTGCTTGTTGTTGAAGGCTTTGGGTATTTTCTTGCCAACTCTATTTCCTCTAGTTTGGTTTGTGGCATTTCTCTTCCTGATTACTCTTCCCATCTTATTAATGGTCACTTTGCTGATGACTCCTTTCTCACTCTTATTGAGGATGAGGAGAACATCTCCAATGCCTTTGCAGTGCCTGCAAACCTTTTGTCAAGCCTTTGGATGTGCTATCCAATGGTCTAAAACTCTTTGTTTCAGACAATCTTTTCTTCCAGCCCCTACTTGGCTTAATAATTTTGGCTAGAAATGGGTTTAGCATGGGGAATTTTTCCATTTCTTGGGCATTCCCTTTGCTTTCCATGGCTCCTCTATGGATTTATGGAATGCTGTGATTTCCAAGATTAAAAAAAGCTACAATATTGGATCTGCAAGCCTCTTTCCCTTGCTGGAAAGTTTCAGATTTGCTCCAAAGTATTGGCTGCTACTCATGTCTACTACTCCTCATTTTCGGCTCCCTCTAAGGCTTCTTATCTCAAGCTGGAACGTCTGCTTAGAGATTTTCTTTGGGCCTCTAGTGCTGACGGCCATGGGTTTCATAGGGTTGCTTGGGAGTTCTGTTGCCTTCCTCATGATTCTAAAGGCCTTGGCCTTCTCTCCACTCAGAGGCAGGGGCATGCTCTCTATGAAAAGTGGATTATCTATGCTCTTACTGGTGATGAGGCCTAGAAAATTCTTTTCAAGCACTGTATCTCTTCTAGATTCCCAGTTCACAGGCCGGCTTGGAAGGGCATTGGTCTCCAGACCTTGCTCACTATGAAAGAACCTATTCAAATTCAGGGTACCTTCATCATCAAGAGCATTTGGAAAGCTTGGGAAGCTGTTAAGCCCTGGCTTCATTGAGATGGTGATACCTTTTGCAATGGTCTTTCTTTCAATCAGTAGAGCCTCTAGTGGTCTCCATTGTTTTCTATTCAAGGCATCCCCCTAGCCAAGACTCAAGGGACTAGTGCTCTAAATTTTTTCAAATGTGGCATCCGGACACCCAAGGACCTCTTCTCTAGAGCCTCTATGGGTCTCCATTAATGGGAGGATATGAAGGTGCAGTATCATTTGGCTCACTCAGATTGCCATACTTTTGATCTTTTGGTTTCTGTGATTCCTGCCAACTTGCTTCATAAGATTGGTATTCAGTCTGTCAGGCCCTGGTGGAAGGATTGGAAATGGTATCCTACCATGCCTTTCAGCAATTACAAACCAAGTCTAGGTTATAGGTGGTTGTCCCCCCATCTTTCGATGGTGGATACCCTTAATCAGAGATGGCATCTTCATTCTTCCACTTCTCACTGGAGCTCTCACTTTCAAACCATTTGGGTGTTCATGACCCTCGATGTCCTTTCTATGGTCACCCTGAATCTTTCTTGCACATCTTCTAGGTTTTTAGGAGAGCTCAATAGTATTGGCAGTGGATTCATGATTTCTTCAAGCCCTTTCGGCCTGAGCCTTTTTCCTGGCACATGATTGTCTTAGGAGATTCTCCTAGACTTCCCTCCAAGTTTACCTAGATTTGGCATACTTTTAGGATGGAGATTTTGTTCACTTTATGGAAAGATAGGAATGCTATTATTTTTTCTCACAACTTTCTTGATACAAATGTTGCTTTGTATAACAAGGCTTGCATTTGTAATAATGTTATGATGCAGATTCAAGTTCAAGCCAATAAAGTGGCTCACCTACAGGAGCTACTCAATCATTGGGGCAATGATCCTTGCACTATTGCCAGGTTTCCTCCTGATGCCATTTCTACTGAAGGTACTCCTCCCAGAGGCCGACTCTGTGGGTGCAGCTACTCGGTGCGCTGCTCCTCAGTGCACCGCTCACGCACCCCGCAGTCTTAGGCACCCCACCACCACTCTCTAAGAGGTGGCGACGATGGTTGGCAGTGCCGCTCAGCTTCTCCACCTCGCCATACTTCTGGGTGGTTTCCAACTCTGGCTCAGTCTGCCCCTCCTGATGCTCCTGGTTCTCATCGTGGCTCTGATTGGCATCTTTCCACCTCTTCCAAGTTTCCCCGCCTAGATTTAGCCATTTCTCCGCCTAGGGTGAAAGAGAAAGATAAAGAAGAATTTGAAGATGATGGATGGTCGGTCCCCGACCCTCTTGCTAACCCCAATCATGTGTGGGGTTCTGATGATAAAGATCCTCCTCCTTCTGCCACTGCTCTTGTTGTTTAATGGCTTTATGCCTATTTTTTTAATGAATAGTTGTACTCTATTTCTAGCTTGGCCGTGTGAACTCTACGCAGTGATTTCTATATCCCCAGGCCCCTTTTTGTGGATATGTAACTTTCATATTTTATTAATTGAAAAGGCACTATTCATCAAAAAAAATGATAGAAAATTTTAGGAGGGTCAATGGGTTCTCATGTGGAACGCCAAGAATCAAGATAAAGGAAAATATTGAAAGTTTGAAGATTTTTGCATTGGGCCATATATCATTACAAGCAAAGGAGGTGAAGATTCATATTACCTACAAAATACATCAGAAGAAATACAAGAATTTCCAGTGCATGGACAATTCTTGAAACACTTTTTTTCTTAAGAAAATAAGATATTTTCCGTACATAGTAGATTAGGATTCATTTTCATTACCCCATCTATACACATCCCACACAATCACCCCATTTTTTCATTTTTGGTTTGCTTCCTCTAGATATAAATCTGAATTCTTGCAAGTATTTGTTTAATACCTCATCCCCATAAAGAGCCACTATTGAAACCTCAAATTGTGGAAAATTTGGGATCAAATGATAAAATCGAGCACCCCTAGATATATTATTATCACATACTTATTGTTAGTCATCACCAAGATTGTGTTGAAGCTACTAAAGTTTTCTTAGAAAATTTCAAGACACATGAGAGCAATAGTCTAAAATTCAAATAAAATGCCAACTATAACTCATAGATCATCCATTAAATTAGATCCACAGATTGAATAAATTTCATCACATAGTTATATTGGGAGAACAATATGTACCATTACCCGATCCCTTTATACTCTTATATTATACACATTGCTATATCAGTAGAGGTACAAAAAAGTTATGCTGATTGGAAAATGAAAAGATGTGTAGAACACTACAAAAGGAGGCATCGAAAAACACATAGAACATGTTACCCTGATGGAAGCGACAAAAGAATCATAAGAGAAGCAAGGAGTATTAGAGGAATAATTGAAAACAAAGCTGATGAAGGAAGCTACACCGATGTTAATATGTTCATCAAAGAAAGACCATGTTTGTTCCACTGATGAAGAAGTTTGATTAAAGGTGATGACATCATCGGTTAAGTCGTTGGAAGATTACTCCGATGACAGAAAGAAGCGTTCATCAACAAAAGACTTACCAACCAAAATTTCACCCAAATAATATATCCACTAAGTTTATTGAAAATACACTTTATATACTATACTAATGAAAGGGTCCAAAGAAGCTAAAAGGGAATATTGACATAGGAAATACTGATGAATATTTCATCGGAGAAGCAAGAGCCATCAGAATGAGGAAAAATAAGCGCTTTGATATCATATGTTACACTGATGAGATAAAATCACATTGCATCAAGAAAATAAATCATCTATTCCATAGACAATAAAGATAAGTGGACTAAAGGAAATTTGATGTTAGGCATTGGTAAAGGTTATAGTGGTAACATAATAGAAGGATATAATATACTATTGAAAAATATTTCACTGATGATTTTTATAGGTGAAACTAGTATTATCAGAGGATAAAAATAGAATTATGCCCGATGATGAAAGTTACTTTGATAAGATACATCAAGGGAATATATCATTAAATACACTGATAAAAAAGGAAAAAATATTAGTAACACATCATGGAAGATATTCTCGGTGAAAGGTCCATTAGTGAAAGGATAACTATTGAAATCGAGGTTGAAATATATCAGTGATAGCCTAAGTTAATCCAATAGTAATTCAGATCAAAGCAACATATTTCATGTTTCCTCAATGATCAGGTTATGAGAGGGTTGAATGCATGGGAGAAACCAATGACATTGGAGTATGTTTTTAAGAGCCTTCCAATAGAATAAGTTGCGCGGATGGAAGTTGTAAGGAAAATTCTAAAGGATGACCGACAAAAGTTGCCTTGATATAGTTCAAACAAAAGAAATGAATTTTCTGTTCAAACATTCATTGGAGAAATTTTTTCATGATAGGGTAACAAAAATGAAAGATTGTAAAACAAGAAAGAGAAATTGGGGAAGGTTATGCCGATTAAGAAAAGAGGATCCAAGTGACACAAATTACATTGAAGGGATATCTGGAAACATTAATTGATCAAGATGGGGTTACCTCAACTGTTTGAAATTCACGAATCTAGAGCAAAATCAAAATGGGGTTACCTCAATTGTGTGCCAAGGATGAATCTTTGACAGACTGAGAAAGCTGGATGAACTTATGTAATCAAATATTATAGGATTAACTGTATGCAATCAAAGATGAAGGGTTATCCCTTGAAGGATCATTCCATCACATGGAGTAGGTGATTCAAATAGAGTATGAAGAAAGGAACACCATCATTTATGCTGACACACACAAGTCAAATAAGTACAAGGAGCATCTATCAGCGACAATTTCATGGCTAGATGAAGATTAGTTTACTAGTTTATTTTCTAAAGATGTTAATAGTTTGTTATGTTCAAAATACTTTATGAGAAGACACTACTCTTGGGTCTTTTCATATATCTAAGGAACTCAAAATATAATATTTTGATCATCAAAAAGACAATTTTATATTGTGTAATACAATACTTTTCACTTTAAGCAATACAAATCAATACGTTTCTTCTTATTTGAGTTATGTGGGAAATATTTATCTTGATTAGTTCTCTTTTATTATCATTTGCATTGAATTATTTCTATCTTAAATCGACATATGAAAATTTATATGTTGTGATTACAAGTTTAAAAAAACAAAATACATCTGAGACAAAATTCGGCTAGTTGTGTCTTGTTTTGATTGGTCTTTCACAAGAAGGTTAAATTCAATTAGACTTAATGTAGTTAAAATATATAACATTAACATTGAGTGTTAGATAGTTGACATACTTATCTGTTGGAAGGTTTAAAAATCATCTTTTAGAGTTATAGGTATGGCCTGGAGAAGGTTTCCTCTATATCCTAAAGGAGAAAAAGGAGCTGGTCCATTTTACAAAATACATTCAGAGCATAATTAGATTATAGTAGGAGCAGTAGAAGTTAAATAGAAGAAAAGTTAATTCAGATAAAAAGTTAATTGTAGAAGTTGATCAAGGGAGTAACAGTAGGAGAAAGATAGAAGTAAGAACTAATAAGAACCAAAAAGTATAATAATCAACACAAGTTAGAAGCAATAAGGTAATTTGTAAATGAATCATTCTATTTCAAATATATTCCACTTGGAAGTAGAAACTAGAAGTAGAAAGATATAAGATACAATCTACTATAAAAATAATCAAATTGAAGAACCAGTTGGTGAGAAGGTTTACCCACCTAAGTCCTGCAGATCCTAAATAGTAGGGGAGTTTAACTATAACTTCCAATTAATCTAATTTTTTGGCCAAGTTAATTGGAAGGATTTGAAATAGAATTTGACAAACTCTTAGATCTTTCCAATCTATTGATTTAGGAATCAACAAGATTGAAATGAAAATTCATAAATAAAAGCACTCTTGTAGAAAACATGTCAATAAATATATAAATACCTATAAAAACATGATAAAATGATATGTAAAAAAAATACTAGATTGGGAAAAGGGTCCTATTAGTCATTCCAGGATGTGCAAGGTAAAATCTAAGATTAAAAAAATATGAAAAAATATGTAAAGAAATTCCTATTCTAGATTAAACCAATGACCTAGATTGAGAAAAATGAGCATAAACTATTTGATGAAATGAAAAAATATCTCACCTCACATAAGTCATTTGATAAATTGGATGTGATCAAGATGAGAAAGATGCATATTATATATTTTATGTTGGTTTCTCAAATGAGATATTTCTTGATTTTAAAATGTTTACTTCAACTTTTAGATATGTTAAAAATATTTACAAGAAAGATACCTTTTATATATTTTATGGGTAATTTTTAATGTTTAACATTAGATAGTGGATTGAATAAGTATGATGAATTATAATGCGAGGAAATGATATTACTAATTTAAGTGGAAGGATGAGATAAAATCAAGTGAATGAATGATTAGGTTAACCTTAATTTTCTTGTAGAGATGAGATATAAGATTTGGAAGTTTGGGGTGAATGCAATTAGGTTATGAAGATTTGATCATGTGGTGGATGGTCAAGATTACCTTAACTTGAATAAAGGTTTAAGATGGAAAAGATTAATTTTGTTGGTATGTGGTGATTAATTATGCTATTTGGCTTAAATTTTGGTGACTTTGTTAGTTTTTTCTATTAACTATCATTTATATTAATAAAAACACTATCGAGAGTTTACAACAGTACTCATCTTACAAATAAATTACATTTCCCCTTACGTACAGAGGGATTCATGTTTCATGTATCAACCAATTCATCAAAATTATCAAAGTCTTATCATATCTAGAAAATCATTTCCTACTCTATCTGGGGAACCAAGTTGTCCATGGCAGTTCATGATAGGCCCATTTGAGTCTTAGATCATCATGAAGGATTAAATTGTATGGATGTGAAAAGTAGGCTACCCTAGGAAGTGGATGGTGAGCTGAAAAAGGTGGCACATATACTGATTCCATAGGATCCTGTGCATTGTGTACATGCACATTTTGGTCATGTGTATCTTGGCCTAACTCTACCTCTTCACTGCTACTTCCCATCTTCTCTCCCAACCCCTATGGCCCTTGTCCTAGTTTGACCTCTACTTCAATATATGTGGTTTTCCCCTCAACTCCTACAGTGCTCCCAAACTTCTTATTTATTCCTATTCCTGTCTTCTTCTCATCCCACTTCTTCTGGTCTTTATTTGTTGCAGCATCTATCCTAAGGTGATCTCAAAGTCTTGGTCACTTACAACTTTGGAAGATTCTTTCCATGTGACTTGTTCCCTGTCCAACACCTTCTTGGCTTCCCTGAAGACCTTCCTATCCTATTTTTCCTTGACCTGTAGGATCAAAGCAACCTGTGAGGTAACATTAAAGTATATGTCTCTGCAGAGACTCGGTGAGAAATCTACTCCTACTATTGAAGATATCATAATTCCTATTCTTCCATATATGCCAAAGAATATAGAAGGAAAGAGTGGCCCAGAAAATGTTGCATCTTTAATCCAGTCCCATCATAGTCCCAGAGAGGATATCTATTATATGAAAGTCTGTGTTTAGTGCCAGTCCAAATATGTTCCAGGCAACTTTGGAGAATTAACAGTCAAATATGATATGCAGGATGGTTTCAGGTTCAGAATAGTATAAGCAAGAGTTAAATTCATCAGAGGGTTTCTTAATAGGAAACCTATGTAGAATATAATGCCACATGAAGAAGAGTACTTTAGGTTCAGTAGGGGTGCGCCAAAATTTTCCAAGGTATTTACTCCATGTGTTGGGGTCTAGGTTCAGATTCAATTTACAATTTAGGTGGTCATAGATGGTATTTGTGTCTGCAAGTAACTTATAAATTTCATTGGTTTTGGTATTCCAAATTGGGGTGTCGTCACTCCACTTGATGAAGTCTAGCATGGAAGAGTCAACTGACGTGTCTCTAGGGAGGTTAAGCACAGAGCATGCATCCCTTAGAGTAATATATGTCCTCTATTGGGTTAGGGGTACATGAAATTTGATTAAAAGTTCCTCCCAAGTTATCAGTTTCTAATTTTCAATGATGTCGGAGAAGTAGCTGATGCCTAGTGAGTTCCATTTCTTAGCAGAGCATCCTTGCAAGTGGGCTAGGGGCTTATCCCCTTTACATAGGTTCTACCAGATGGACCTTTCCCCACACATATTTTGTTCCTGATCCAGTAAGTTATTCCCTGTCATATTGGTTCTGACCTCCTCCCACCCCTTCCATATAGATTGAAACACCTTAGAGCCTGTCACTACCACCTTGAACTTCCTAGACATGAGATCAATGCTAGGCAAGTTCTTGCAGTGCTTGGCACGTGTTGGGGTGCCCTAGATGATGTCGTGCCTAACTAGAATATTCCAAGGTTCATCTCCTTGAGTTTCTTTCACTATCCATTTGACAAGAAGCATAATGACTTTCCACCTTAGGTCCTTCAGTCCTAAACCCCCTTGTGCAATATCCCTAGTGCACCAATCCCATTTGACAACATGAGCTTTCTTATTTCCTTTATCATCTGACCACGGGTAATCTCTGATAGCCTTGTAAATGAAGTTGATTTGAGAATGGTTGAAGATCCATACTGAGGAGTAGTAAATAGAATAGGTAGCTATAATATTCTAGCATACTTGGATCCTCCTTACCAATTATAGGAACCCATTATTCCATTTATTTAACTTCCCTTGTATCTTGTCCTTCAGCCAACGCCACATGTTCTTGAGGTCTGGTTTAATAGAAAAAGGAATGCCTAGGTATCTAACTTGGTGAAGGGTGGTGGTGAGAACCTCCCATTTTGGTGTGGTTTGTGTGTTTTAGGGTTGTGATAGGTGTTTTGCGTGGGATGGAATAAGATCTACTAGTTTGGATCCAAAGTTGCTCATCTCCATGTTTGTAAGAGCCAAAAGTGCTCACTAGGTGATTTTTCTATCATTTTGACCTAGGAGGGTAAAACGTAATGTTTTTTTGTAACTTGGGTTTAGAATGTCTTATATGACCCTAAGTAACCCAACTAGGGTCATGGAAATCAAAAAAATCGATCGAGTTGACTAAAATAGTCAAATAGCAAAAGTTGCTAGCAACCTTCAAAAGTTGCTAGAGCAACTTTTGCAACTTTTTGCAAGAAGTTGCAAATGAAGGTTGGAGAGGTTTTAAATACCCATGATTGGGTATTTGAGCATGGACCTTTGATATTCAGAGGGTTAATGGAGTTTTGGATTGCATAGCATATTTGTGTACTTCCTGTACGGATGTCAGATTGTGTTTCTTGGTAACCTACATTGTTTCTTGCTTTCTATATGAGTGTGTACGAATTGAATTGGGTGATCAGACCCCATGATAGTGTAGTGGTTTTAATTATCTCTCTTATGCATTTGGTAGTTTGAATTCAAGTTCTCATAGTGCAAAGTTGTAATAAGATTTAAGCCACTGGTCTATAAGCTCCATTTACAGAGTTGTAGTGCTAAATATGGCTCTAACCTAAGCATCCACTGGTGGAAATGGATGAAACCATGGGGGATGAAGGGTTAGGGTCTATAAATATATTTTTTTCTTTCCTTTTTTTTTTGGAAATAGGATTCCTAGACTTGGAATGAAGCCCTATGGCTGACTGTTAGGAACAAATGAGCCTGGACAAGTCTGAAGATCGGATTACATAGAGCACCCATGATCTTGGATGGTGATCTTAGTGGCATGTGTAGAAGACCTACAGTTTTCCCATGAAGGATAAAATTGTGGGAAGTGATGGAAGGAAGTTTGAAGACCAATTTGGAGACATTTTGTGCTGACTGGTCTAGAGGCCTAAAAGATAGGCTAAAAACTAGGGCCTGGTGATAACTAGGGTTGTGGGTGCATTCAGAAGCTAGGATTTTGGATTCTAGTAGTGTTGGTGGTTACCTTGAATATTTTAAAGGTATTATATGAGGTTTTTTGGAATAATTGGGAGATTTAGACCTAAAAAGGTGAAATTTGACCTACTAGGAAATAGGGCTATTAGGCATCCTAGTGTATTTGGCAACAATTGGATTATTGAAGTGTCCAGAAGAGTTGGAATTGATTCCAAAGGGTTTTTAATGGACCTAGAACATAGAAAAGAGTCAATGAGGTGTGTGGGAAGATCCTAAACAAGGGTTTTCAATTCTAGGGGAAAGATCTAGTGAAGAAACCTAGGAAATTGAACAACTAGTTGGACTAGTTGATCCTAGAGGAATCTTGTGTCTTCCACAAATCAACTTTACCTAGGAGGAAATTTGATAGAGAGGATCTAGGAGATCCACATTGGAGAAGTTAACATAGGAGGAGTAACCATTGGATGGTTGGAAGAGATTAGAAGTTATTTGGGAAAGAAATCACTAGAACCCTAAACTCTCTGTATCAGAGTGGTATTAGAGCCAGAATTTTGTTAAGTTTGGTGTATGTATGAATGGGAGGAGAGCCAATAGTTCAAAAGAATTATTCCTAAGGAAATGAGTAGGGATGCCATTGTGGAATTGGTTCAGGGCCTCTTAGAGAAGGCTAGTGTGTCAGAAACAAGGAGTAAGAAGAAAGTAACTGAATGGGGAGATGAGAGTGATGATGATGAGACTGAAAAACAATCAAGAGAATCCAAAGGAAAAGAAGTGGAGATGGATAAAGATAAAAAGGTATAATTGGATTCCTTTAAGTCCATCAACAAAGACAATATGGAATACATACCCTACTATTGAGGTAGCTTGAATAGTGAAGAGTTTTTGGATTGGCTAGAGGCCATAGACAATAGGTTTGATTACAAGGAAGTGGTTGAGTAGAAGAGAGTCAGCTATGCCAAGGATAGACTTAAAATATCTACATTGTTGTGGTGGAACATGATGAAGGATGATAGGGTAACTAGTGTGATGCTCTTTAGTGGAAAGGAGTTTCTAAAATTTATGAAGGAGAGAAGAGTCTATTGTGCAATAATAGTGAACCCAAAGGAGGAGACCAAGGAGAAAGCCAACATGCCAATAGAGGTACAAGCATTGTTGGAAAGGTATCATGACATAGTGGATAATTGTTCACCAATTGCATTAGCCCCATGAGGTATGTGAGTCATCAGATAGATCTCATACCTGGAGAAATTTTTCCAAACAAGGTAGCATATAAGATGACACCAAGTCAAAATGCAGAGATAGCAAAACCGATTCAAGATTTCTTAGAGAAATGACTAATAAGGAAGAGTTTGAGTCCTTGTGATGTGCCAACTATCCTTGAACCTAATAAGGATGGTAAATGGGGGATGTGTACTGAATCCAGGGCTATAAACAAGATCACAATCGGATATAGATTCCCGATGCCCCGAATTGAGGATTTGATGGATAACTTGGGAGGTTCTTGTTATTTCTCCAAGGTGGATTTGAAGTCAGGGTATCACCAAATCAGATTTAGGCCTGGTGATGAATGGAAGACAACCTTCAAAACCAATGAAGGGTTATATGAGTGGCTAGTAATTCCCTTTGGCCTAACTAATTCACCTAGCACATTCATGAGGCTCATGAATGAAGTGCTAGCAGATTTCATTGGTAAGATTGTAATAGTATATCTTGATGACATTTTGATATTCAGCAGGTCCAAAGAGGAGCACATGAAGCATTTGGAGATGGTCTTGACAAGGCTACATGAAGAGAATTTGATGATCAATCAAGAAAAGTGCGAGTTCCTGAAAACTGAATTAGTTTATCTTGGTTTTGTGGTTGCTAATGGATGTATGAAGATGGATCTTGATAAGGTTAAGTCAATTTTGGATGCCCTACACCTAGATCCATAGGGGATGTTAGGAGTTTTCATGGATTGGCCTCCTACTGTAGGAAATTTGTGAGAAATTTTAGTCATGCATGTGCCCCTATCCTCAACACAATCAAAGGAGGAATCAAATGTCAGTTTATGTGGAATATAGAAGCAGACCAAGGATTTGAAATTTTGAAAAAGAGGATAGCAGAATTACCTACACTTACATTCCCCAACTTTAATTAATTATTTGTGGTGGAGTGTGATGCTAGTAAGCTAGCCATAGGAGAAGTGTTAAGTCAAGAGGGATACCCTATGGTATTATTCTCATAGAAGTTGAATGAGGCCAAACAAAAGTACTCCACCTATGATTTGGAGTTGTATGCCATGGTGCAAGCACTCAAAAAATGGAGACATTATCTCCTACCAAGGGAATTTGTGGTCTACACAGACAACCATTCCCTTACTTTCTTGAATGGGTAAGAGAAATTGAACCAAAGACATCTTAAGTGGGTAGAATCTCTACAAGCATACACATTTGTCATCAAACACAAGAAAGGGGTTAGCAACAAGGTTGCAGATGCTCTTAGAAGAAGAGTGCTATCTATACATGAGATACAATTGCAAAGTGTGTGGATGAATGATTTGAAAGACCTCTACAAAGAGGATAATGATTTCAGAGATGCCTATGAGGCATGTGTAAAGTTCCAACATGGGTTCAAAGTGGAATTCACTGAGTATATGTTTTAGGACTATTGTTCAAAGGACATCTAATGTGTATAACTCAGTATTCAATGAGGGAGAAAATTGTGAAGGAGAAACACCAAGGAAGCTTGTGAGGCTACTTTGGAGTGGATAAAACACTTGAGCAAGTGAATAGGCATTACTATTGGCCTAGGTTACAGTCAGATGTTAGGAAATTTGTGGAGCACTGTCAGATATGTCAGAGGGCTAAAGGAAAAAGTAGTAACAGTGGATTGTATCAACCTCTATCCATACCTCATAGGCCTTCAGAGTGCCTAAGTATGGACTTTGTTTTGGGGTTTCCTAAGACACCAAGGGGTCATGACAGTGTGTTTGTTTTGGTGGACCAGTTTAGTAAAATGGCACACTCCATTCCATGCAAGAAAACCAATGATGCTTCACGTATTGCAGGCCTATTCTTCAGGGACATTGTAAGAATCCATGGATTGCCACTAAAAATAGTAAGTGACAGAGATAGTAAGTTTGTGGGTCACTTTTGGAGGACCCTTTGGAAGATGTTGGGGACTAATTTATCTTCTCTTCAGCCTACCATCCACAGTCAGATGGGAAAATGAAGGTAGTCAATAGCTCACTTGGGAACTTACTAAGATGCTTGACTAAGCAACATGGACAGTCATGGGATCACATTATAGGGCAGAAAAAATTTGCCTATATTGACTCCATTAATAGGAGTACTAGTAAAATACCCTTTGAGATAGTCTATGGAACCAATCCTAGAGGGATCTTAGAGTTGAGGAATCTTAGTTTGTAGGAAAAAAGGAGTGCCCAAGGGGAGTCATTTGTAGAACAGATGAAAGAGCTTCATGAACAAGTCAACAAGGCTCTACAAAAGTAAGGGGAGAAGTATAAGTCCAAGGCAGACCAGACAAGGAGGGATTTGAATTTCAAGGTGGGGGATCTAGTACTTTCTTACCTCAGAAAGGAGAGGCTACCTAAGGGTCAACCTACCAAGTTACTCATGAAGAAGATAGGAAACTTAAAGATATTGCATAAATATGGAAAAAAATTCATATGAGGTGGAGTTGCCTACTGATTTGGGAATTTCACCCATTTTTAATCTGTGTGACCTTTATCCCTATAAGGGACCATCACCAGAAATAGGTCAACCCACTCTTACAGAGTTGGGAGATGATAATTGGGTTAAATATTTGCCTACCCCAATCCCTCTATAGTTAGACAATATACTGGATTCTAAGGTGATCAAGAAAACAAGGAAGGGTACTTAAAAAGAGTATATGGTCAAGTGGTAGGGACTACCTGAAGATGAAGCCACTTGGATATCTAAGGCAAACATTCTGAAACATGGGCTCACCATTGAAGACCTCCTAACTCAAGGGACTTGAGTTCTTTGTCCCGGGGGAGTATGGTGCAAAGCACCTCCCATTTTGGTGTGGTTTGTGTGTTTTATGGTTGTGTTAGGTTTTTTGTGTGGGATGGAATAAGATCCACTAGGTTGGATCCAAAGTTGCTCATCTCCATGTTTGTAAGAGCCAAAAGTGCTCACTAGATGATTTTGTGGTCATTTTGACCTAGGAGGGTAAACAGTGATGTTTTTGTGTAACTTGGGTTTAGAATGTCTTCTAGGACCCTAAGTAACCTAACTAAGGTCATGGAAGTCAAAAAAATCTACCGAGTTGACTAAAATAGTCAAATAGCAAAAGTTGCTCGAGCAACTTTTGTAACTTTTTGCAAGAATTTGCAAATGGAGGTTGGAGTGGTTGTAACTACCCATGCTTGGGTATTTGAGCATGGATGTTTGATTTTTAGAGAATTAATGGAGTTTTGGATCACATAGCATATTTGTGTACTTCCTGTACGGATGTCAGACTATGTTTCTTGGTAATCTATATTGTTTCTTGCTTTCTGTATGACTGTGTACGAATTGAATTGGGTGATTAGACCCCATGATAGTGTAGTGGTTTGAATTATCTCTCTTATGAAATTAGTAGTTTTATTTCAATTTTTCATAGTGCAAAGTTCTAATAAGATTTAAGCCACTAGTCTGTAAGCTCCATTTACAGAGTTGCAGTGGTAAATATGGCTCTAACCTAAGCATCCACTGGTGGAAATGGCTGAAACCATGGGGGATGAAGGTTTAGGGTCTATACATATATTTTTTTCTTTCCTTTTTTTTTGGAAATAGGTTTTTTATACTTGGAATGAAGCCCTATGGTTGACTGTTAGGAACAGGTGAGCCTGGACATGGTGAAGATCAGATTGCATAGAGCACCCATGATCTTGGATGGTGAACTTAGTGGCATGTATAGAAGCCCTAAAGTGTTCTAATGAAGGATTGAATGGTGGGAAGTGATGAAAGGAATTTTGAAGACCAATTTGGAGACATTTTGTGCTGATTGGTCTAGAGGCCTAAAAGATAGGCTAAAAACAAGGGTCTGGTGATAACTAGGGTTGTGGATGCATCCAAAAGCTAGGATTTTGGATTATAGTAGTGTTGGTGGTTACCTTGAACATTTTCAAGGTATTCTATGAGGTTTTTTGGAAGACTTGGGAGGTTTAGACCCAAAACAATGAAATTTGACCTACTAGGAAATAGGGCTATGAGGCCTCCTAGTGTATTTGGCAACAATTGGATTGTTGGAGAGTCTAGAAGAAATGAAATTGATTCCAAAGGGTTTTTAATGGACATAGAACATAGAAAAGAGTCCATGAGGTGTGTGGGAAGGGCCTAAGAAAGGGTTTGGGATTCTGGGGGAAAGATATAGTGAAGAAACCTAGGAAATTGAACAACTAGTTGGACTAGTTGATCCTAGAGGAATCTTGTGTCTTCCACAAATCAACTATACCTTGGAGGAAAGTTGATAAAGAGGATCTAGGAGATCCAAATTGGAGAAGTTCACATAGGAGGAGTAACCATTGGATGGTTAGAAGAGATTAGAAGCAATTTGGGAAAGAAATCACTAGAACCCTAAACCCTCTACATCAAAGGGGCCCTCCCCAAGAAAAACCAAATTGCTAGCACCATGCTAGAGGTGATTCATCCCATCCTAGTAGGGTTGATTTAGTTATGGGCACCTTATTTCGCAAGGGTGAGAAGAAGAGGTCTAATTTATCCTTGAGATGTTTAAATTTGTTTTCACACATCTCAATCATAAGGTAGGTGTCATCTACAAACTGTACATTAATCAATTCCTCATCATTTGGTAATTTGACTCCCATAACCTTTGGGGAGATGGAGGTGTCTTTCAAAATGTAGAATAAGGAGTCAACTGCTATGAAAAACAAGGTCGGGGCTAGTGGAAAGCCTTTTCTTATAGACCTGGTTGGGGGAAGGGTTCATATCTCACCCCATTCACTTCTACTACAACAGTAGCACCTTTCATTAGAGTGAGCACCATGTGAATGAATTTCATAGGAAACACCAGAGCCTCTAACATTGTGGCAATAAACTGCCATTTAATCCTGTGATATGTCTTCTCATAGTCAATAAGGAGCATACTGATCTTTTGTCTAGAGCTTCTAGCCCATTCAATAGAATTCCAAAAGGTAATGAGGTTTTCCAGAATGTACCTCCCCTTCACAAATCTTGTTTGGGTGGGGCTGATAACTTTGCGTAGGATATATACTAGTCTTCTTGGAAGAACTTTGGCCAAGATTTTGTAGGACACATTTAGGAGGGTAATAGGGTGCTAGTTCTTAATGAGAGTTTTATCTCCCTCCTTGGGTATAAGTTTAATGCATCCAGTGTTGATTACTAATCTCAGTGATCTTGTTTCAAAATCCTCCTCATACACCTGAAGAAGGTCCTTCCCAATCCATTCTATGTTGTCCTTATAGAATTTGATGGGAAGCCCATCCAGTCTAGAGGCCTTCTTATTGCTTATGTGTTCTATGGCCTCATTAATCTCCTCCACTAAGATCGACCTGCTTAAATATGCAGAGTCTTCCTCCATGAGTTGGAGGGGATGATATTCTTGATCTTGTTCCTCCTCTCCACCATCTCTGTGCCAGACTCTTCTGTTGCAAACAGTTTGGTATAGTAATTCACAAAATCTTGAAGAATGTCTTCCTGAAAATTTAGGGTGTCATCCTCCAGTCATATGCAATCAATGCTAGTCTTGGCCTCCTTAGTCTTCAGGAGTTGGAAGAAGAATCTGGATCCCCTGTCCCTTTCGTAGATCCAGTTGACTCAAGCCCTAATCTTAGCACCAATGATCTTGTGATGCTTCATTTTTCTTAATGAGTCCTTGACCCAAACTTGGCTGAGTCTGGCTTCCTCATCGGTTGGATCTAGTTGACATCTGTTCTTTGTATGACAAATTTTAGTTTGTAATTATGATTCCAGTCTCCTTGAGTATTTATCCCTTTTCTTTCCAACCACATGGAACACAGTTTTTGAGTTGTTAGTGCTTTGGTTCCCTCAATCAATAACATTCTGATGCTTGGTCACCCCATGATTGAACCATCTAATAATGAGTATAGCTTCTTGGATTTCCTTATTCCTCAATAATGTTGTATTAAGGGCAAAGGATTGTCCTCCTCTTCTAATGATAGGGGAGCTTTCTACTTGAAATATGGAGCTAACAACATGGTGGTGGTTCGATAGGGAGTGTGGGACCACTCTTACACAGTCTCCATTACTCTCCTTCCTGAGACTAAAAAATTCTCTATTAACATAGACCCTATTTTCCCTCCAAATTAATTAATGTGCAAGGGGGGACAAACACCTCTTGTGAGGCCTGCCCCCCTAGTGGGGGCCCAAGGGTAGAGCCTACAGTACGGGTTTGAGGGAAACACTCTCAACAAGGGTTTCTATGGGTAGTGCCCTCAACTAGGAGATCATTTGATTAAATTTGACTTGTAAGAAACTTATTAATACAAATTCAAAATTATTTATTTTCCTCCATGCACAATATTTTTTTATTATCCAAATAAAAAAAGGGAAATTAAATTTACTATTATTTTTGTGATGTTCCATTGACTTTATTTTTTAAAAAAAATTAATAATTAAAAATATTTTCTTTAATTTAGAAAAAATAAAATAAAATTCTAAAAGTATAAACTATATTAAAATTTCAACATTTTATTAATTTATATCATTTAAAGTTCACAATATACATGACAATATTAGGTAGTTCGTGTTGAAAATTATGTGTTAGCAATTTCTTTTATAGAAGTGTAAAAATGTTTTCTATTTTCACATATCATAGAATAGGAACACAACTTTAAATTTGTCACAAAAACCCCTACTCACCACCCAATCATGTATATATTTGAACATTTGTCCAACCAGAAGACATTTTTTTATATTTGTATGGTCAACTCTACTATCATGGAATAAATTCTTTCCATTTAAAAATAAAAATCTAGCCAACCACATATTTTAAAAACTTTAATGTAATGTATTAATATTTTAAGGTATTCACTTGAATTCATTTAACACCTCTCATATAGATCATAGATCCTCTCTCATCCTATAGCACTAAAATAGTAGTCAATAGCCAAACATTTATGTTTGGTGTACTAAACAAAGTAAGGAATTCACATATATATGTGTGTGTGTAAATGGGTACCTGTTAGAATCAACACAAACACTCAATAGGTCATTGCATTAGCTTGAAAGGTTAGTCAAAACGTTCAAAATCACTAATATCGGCCTATTGCCTTCTAACTAGAAAG
>MU224049.1:4270039-4283223 GCA_018584345.1 Thuja plicata | reverse complement strand
TAATGGAATGTGACAACATTAGGAGGTGGGTTAGAGAAGAATTTAGGATTAAGATTAGATTAGCATAGGTGAATGGGTTGAGAAGGGTTAGAACCCAGGGTAGAAGTGGTTGAGATGGGTTAGGTTGGGGTTTAGGGGAATATTAATAAATGAAATAAACTTATTTAATTCATTTAAAAATATAGGAATTAATTATTTAAACAATGAAATTACTTTTTAATAATTAGAGAACTATAGCCATTTTTATTAAATTAAATAGGCTAGGGGAATGGGTTAATTGCAAGTGGGTATTTGATTTAGGGATTTATTTAATTCCTTTATAATTAAATACTATAGCCATGTTTGATTTTCATTTGATTTGATTGGTCAAATTTGATTTGAATTGTATGGCTATAATAGTTAATATAAATCAGTGATAAAAATCACCTAGGATATTAAATTGATTAAAATAATTATGGCAAGCAGTAACAGGGTCGTTTGGACATAAATCGAGGGTATGATCACACTTAGGGCAAATAGGGTCTATTGTTGCGACAGACCAAATTCAGGTGGTTACAATATCCTTCTAAGAGGCATACCTATTTTTGATTAAGGATTAAATAGTTTTTGAAGGGACCTAAATCCTATATACAAAATGCAACAAAGAATTTGTAACCAAGAAACCATCCATAAGAAAAACACACAACGATGCACAATAAATTGCAAAACAAAAAAAAAAAAGAAAACAAGGACCTATAGAAGTTTTTTCAAGGCCTCGTTGGCCTCCGCCTCTGCCTCCAACTGGGAAATATCTAGAGAAATTTTATTTAGGTCTTGTAGATTTTGTGCAAAGAAAATAACAACTCTATTAAGATTTCCCCTTGTTTTGGTACAAGTCCCTTTTTTCTCTTCTGCATTCCCCTAAGCGTTCTTCTCCCAGATGTCTAGATCATAAACTACTGTCTACTCTGGTTGAAGCTTCTCAAATTTACTAACCATAATCTAAATGATTTTTGAGGTATTCTCAACAAAATCATGGATAAATGTGACCAGGGTGCATAGATTATCATTGACATTTTAAAGTTTATTCTCAAGGGAAATAATTTTAGCCTCATAGTCTACCCTCATTGTCTTGACATCCTTAAATGCTCTTTTTAGAAAAGCAACAAAGGTTTTACCTTCGTTCTCATCCAAAGGAAGAATATATTTTTGTTTTTTCTCCAATTGACTCTGTATCCCCCTCACCTTAATATTAATTTGAATGATTTCTTGAAAAATCAATTTATTCACTTGAAAGGAGTTAATAGTCACATTATGTGCAATGACCATGAGGTTTGGAAGGAATTAATGCTCAAAATTAAGGAGAGGGGAATCAAAAGGAAGCTCACATGGGAAAGGGGGTCTACCTTCCTTACAAGAGTTAGGGGGCTGTTCTTTAGTATTCAAAACCGTATCAACAAATCGCACATAAAAGGATGAATCATCCCTGGGAGAGATAGGGGAGGCTCATTTAGGTTTAGCCAAAATATTCTTCTTGGAAGTTTTCGGGACGAGGTCCTCCTTATAAAGATACATGTGATTAGAGTCATTCTTAGTCTCCCAATCATCTCTCTCCAAGTACAAACTATCAAAATCATCTTGCTCAATATCCTCATCCTTTTCCACAAAAATAGGGGAGGTTCTCTATTTCAATTTGGAAGGGGAGGGACAGCATTTTCTTGTATTCCACATCAATAAGATAATACCCTCATGTAAAACATGATTCTTTAGATTTTTTCCATGCTCTTTGATGGTATAAGTAAGATATGACAAAAGGAAGAAGAGAAAAGATATGCAAACCTTATGGAAAAAATGATTAAGAAAAAAGAAATGGTATCCATAAGTCATATTGAATTTTTCATCTAGGGAGAAATAGTGGACAATCACCTTCAAAACCACTATCCATAACTTCTTGATTGAATTCATTGTATATATACTCTTCTTCTTCTTAACTAGGGTTTCCCCTTCACCATATTTAACAAAATTCTCCTCAATAGTTTTTGAATCCTTTTATCTCTTGAAAATTTTGTTTTATATCCATTGGGAGGCTTGTAACTTTAGCAATGAGCTCCTCTGTTACCTCCCACTTTCACCCAAACATGTAACTAGTACCATTATTCAAATTATCAACAAACTTCTTTATTATCTTGGGGTCGAAACAATGACATCTTTCTAGGAAAGGGGTGAGTCCACCCTTCTTCACAATCCTCCAAAATGGTGGGATCTTTCTCAACCTTATCACAATTAATGGGTTTAAGGTGGTTTCTATCGCTCCACATCTTGCTATTACTAAAAATGGCGATCCCTCTACTTGTCAAAATTATAGACTTTCTAATAAACAAACCAACTAAATAATGGAAAAGAAAGAAGGCTAAACATACCCATAAAGCACATGAGAGGGGAGTCTATTCTATCCCATACTTAATGCCACTCATTAATAAACTTGGAAATGTGAATTTTGCGAATGTCTCCTCTCCATTTTTTATCATTTCTGAGACCTCATTCAAGAGAGAATTATGCATCTTACATCTCATTACTCTATCAATTTTGACACTGATATTTTCCAAGTAGTTTGCAATAGTATTAGCCTCTCGAAATATATGCGATATCTTGCATTCTATAAAAGAGTTAATGATATCTTTTGATTAATTAATCTAATTTTGAATAGGCCATGAAGTGGTTTGGTTACCTTTTAAAAATTGTATGATATTGCTAGAATCCCCCTCAATCCAGACCTTGGTGATATCCATCTTTTTAGCCAATTTAAGACTTTATTGCAATAATATTAGCCTCTCGAAACATATGTGACATCTTGCATTCTATAGGTGTTAATGATATCTTTTGATTCATCAATCCAATTTATAATAGACCATGAAGGGGTTTGGTTACCTTTTAAACATTGTATGATATCGTTAGAATGCCCCTTAATCTAGAGAAATTTAAGGTATGCTTGTTATCTTTAATGTTGTGCCTTAACTATGTAAGGGTTAATCTATGAAAATATGCCTCCTTCCAATACAATAATAATCCATTAAATATTTTCATAAATATCACCAACCTTAGATATTAGAAAATAGAAAAGAAGATAGAGACTTATTAGATGAGCAATACAATAAGAGTTCTGCATCAAGCAAGATCATATACACACATAGAGAACAAATCCACAATCAAGACTAGAACAAGGTTGACAAAGTTAACCTGAAATAGAACAGACTCAATATAGATTTGGTTTTCTAAACGAAGTAAGGAATTCAAATACATCATTCTTAAAGTAATGCTCATTATCTTTGACATTGTGCCTTAACTTTCTAATGGTTAATCAATGAGAATGCCCTCACAACACAACAATAATTCTTTAAAGATATTTATAAATATCACCAACTTTAGATATTAGAAAATAATAAAGTAGATAGACATATTATATGAAAATAGAGCAAGAGCTATACTCCAAGCAAAGTCATATCTAAACATAGAGAGCAAATCCATAATCACATAATAGACTAAGATTGACAAAGCCAACATCAAATAGAACATAGACTAAACATAAGATCTATGCTAATTCATTATGAAAAAATACCATACTTTTCAAGACAAAAATAATGAAGATCCAAATCAATTTCTAAAAACATACATTCTTCAATCAACAAAATAAATGTATTTATTTTTTCCTAAACATTTATAAAAATCCATACAATCAGCAAAATAAATATATTTATTTTTTCTTATTCGCTTCTATACATTTTTACTTAATTTTGAAAAACCCTAATGCACAACTGTCGCCAATTAAATCTATATTAATGTATACTTAATATATCTTATTGGTTTAACCTATATCAACCCCTAAGGAAAGTCTTATTTTCCTTTACATGTATATAAATGTAGAGTTGTCGGCTTTGGAAACGATACCGATTCCCATTCCTATAAATTACTACACTGGATTTTGATATCATTTTCTTTTTGTAATTTGGATAAATACACTCCACTCCAAACTAGTTTTTGAATCTGGTTTTGAAGTTTCTTCAGTTTTGTTCTTTTAGTTTGGTGAAAGGAAATGGATGATTATGAGATATTGGACACAATAGGAAACGGAACTTATGGTAAGGTGTACAAAGCGAAGGTGAAAAAGACAGGGCAGATTGTGGCCATTAAGAAAGCTAAGCTTGAGCGTGATGAAGATGGAATTACTGCCACTACCCTCCGTGAGATATCCCTTCTAAGGATGTTATCGCAGAATCTTAACATTGTAAGGTAAGGAACACATTTTTTCTCAATGCCAATTCCTTTGATGTATTTACATTGCTTGCATTGTTTTTCTCATTAGGAATGATTAAATCAATTTCGTAGGTTACTTGATGTTGAACACATGAAGTGCAACGACGGGAGGCTCTTCGTTTGTTTAGTATTTGAATACATGGATTGTGATCTCAGGAATTACATTGACATGATATCAAAGACAAAAATGCCTCAGAATCTTATCAAGGTATTTTCCATTCTAGGAAATAGTGTCTCAACTTTTACAAATTAAAAATTGAAGTTTCTGATCCAAGGTAGAGACCAAGTGTTGTGTTTGATTCAAATCCTTTATAATTTGTTTGGTGAGTATAATCTTATGTTCTAAGGCGCCTTAAGAACTATGGAAACCCTTGAAGTGAATTGTGCTATTTTTATTTAGATTATCTATACGAATTGGATTCTATTTGATTGTCTTGCTTTACCCCCTTTCTTATTAATGACTAGTTATGTTGCAGAGCTTCATGTACCAGTTGTTGAGGGGAGTTTCTTACTGCCATGGTCATGGTGTAATGCACAGGTGCTTCCATTTGTCTAATATGCATTGTTTTGTGGGTCAATTTTGATAATTCTCTTTCCACAAATTAGTGATGAAGAAGTTTGGTTTATAGGGACTTGAAGCCTCAAAATATATTGGTGGATAAAACAAGGGGTTTACTAAAACTTGCAGACTTCGGATTGGGGAGGTCATTCACTCTTCCTGTTAGCGCCTTAACTCATAATGTAATGTTTCCCAAACCTATCTTACACATGCCTTTTATGTTTACATCTCCATTTTATATACATTGTTATTGGTTTCTGTTGTGGAGTAGTGTAGGACTACTAGCTTTTTTTAAAGCGTAAGCTTGATTAATATTTTTACATCACTAATGTGTTAGAAAAGATTGTTCACCTCTAGAATATGAAGAATACATAGGACTGAAATATTACAGTTCAAAAATTATTACTATTCACCAATAGAACTACAAGTGTCAAGCTGCATTTGAAGAATCTCTCCTAGTTAGAAATTTTATCCTTAAAGTTGGAAATTCCTTTCCCGAGATGATGTAGCCGTTAAGGTGGGTTTGGAAAGATAAGACTCAAATGCTTGTCTCGCCTATTAGGATGCTGAGCAGAAGCTAGATTTCTAAGAAATTCTCACTGTGGATCAACAATAAGAAAAAATATTCTTGGCAATAACGTTATATTATCATAATAAAATCATTATAGTTTATAATTAATTTTGCATAAAAGAATCATTATTCCATCACAACGTTTTTAGAAGAACTACTATTATTTTTTGCAACCGTATCTCCATGATTTATAACATCGTCATAGACTGCCTGCATCGAAATTGTATTTTAAAATTATAAGAGAAATCACCACAACCCATAAATAGAAAAAATCTTATAGGATGCCGTACACTTTGTAAATAGATCCCTATCACTTTAAATAACAGTATTTTACAAGGAATTTCTCTTTTTTAACAAGGAATTTCTTTGACAGTATTAATTGGTTTGTTCTTCTTCAGGTGATGACCCTTTGGTACAGGGCTCCTGAAGTGCTCTTGGGGGTCGTTCAGTATTCCATACCTGTTGACATCTGGTCACTTGGTTGTATATTTGGTATTTTTCGGTCTATTCTTCTTTGTAATCCTAAGATAAAAACTGTGTTCTACTTACCTCCTGAGTTCTAATTTCCATTATTCTTTCTATACACATTATGAAAATGGATATAATTTTTTCCTTCATTATGCAGCTGAAATGTCTCGAATGACTCCCTTGTTCAGAGGAGATTCAGAAATAGGCCAACTCCTTTGCATTTTTAGGTATGTCATTTAATTGTTTGAAGAACTCAAATTTTGACAAAAAAATCAGGGAAAATATTTTTCCCTTTTTGGTTTGAATACTATTATTCTAAATTTTGATTTGTTAAGATAGTGCATATAAAATCACACAGTTTCTTCATTAATATCTATTATTAATGTGATTTGAAATAAGCCACCCAAACATATCAAAATTTAAATGTAAGATCACAAATGCCATCTTCTATACTAAGAATTATAATTTTTTTTTTACAATAGACAACTCGGAACTCCTACTGAAGACATGTGGCGGGGCGTGACCGAGTCCAGGGATTGGCATTCGTATCCTGAGTGGAAACCTAAGAATATTAGCCTTGCTGTTCCAGAAATGGAGCCAAGTGGTGTAGATTTGTTGTCTGTAAGTATAATTTATTTTTTTGCATTATTCCCTCCTACCCACAAATATTTGTGTCATCATTCTACTTATGTGTCAGCGTACTTAGTCTGCATTAATTTCTCTCATACCTACAATAACATAGTATGGAATTCGTCTCTTGTCTTTCTGCAGAATATGTTGGCTTATGATCCAGCGAAGAGAATATCAGCCAAGGAGGCAATGCAACACCCTTACTTCGATGACCTAGATAAATCTCAATACTAAACTGCTTATGCACACTTTTCTTGTTTATTTGAATATCTTGTTCCACACATTATTTTCTCTTATTCATTTTGCATGCTTGTCGGAGGACATTGCACTGCATGAAACATTCCATTAGAGTGGATCTGACTAAATTTGTTGATTGATTGTTTGATACTTTGAAAATTTTGCAAAATCTACTATCATAACTGCGACGCTGTTCCTAAAGTGATATTTAATTTCATTGTTATAAAGAATTTGTGATCTTAAAATACATGAATAAAAGAAATGCTAACTAATAAGAAAATAAAAATTATGTTTGTTTTTAATTCCAAATGTGTTATACAAAAGTTAGTAAAATTTTAGGAGCTACTCTTGCTATAACTTGATATGCAGCAATTCTAATGGTTATAGAAGATGTCCTCTTGTATAGTAATATGCCACATATTTTGACTTTATATTTCTTAGTCATAATATAATTAGAAAATAACAATGACATTCTTAGACAACATAATATAATTAGAAAATAACAATGCCATTCGTAGACAACATTTATGTAAACATGACCTAAATATATATTTAGATCAGAGCTTTATGGCGCTAATGCAGATGTCTCAGAACATTTTCAAGTCCACCAGAGCTGTATTCCGACAATTTTAGCATATTTATCCAATACTCTCTGTCATCCTCTATAGTAATGAAATCTGTGAATGTTGATGATTCTACTTTTTCCTGGGAGATCCCTGGAAATTGTGTAAACTCAAGGTAAGACTCTTGGAATTGGTGCTCCATAGGTTTTCATGTTCAGCAAAAGAAAAGAAGAAAAATGTTGTTCTGCTTCATCACCTACACCAGTATATGTATCTGATATCAAAGCCGAAATAGATTCCCCACATTTATTTTCTGTTGGCAGAAAGTCATTGTTACCCACCCCCATTAAGCTTTTCAGCATTCAAATTTGTTGAACAAGGGACAAAATGATCTTCTCCCAAAAATGGCTTTTCTAAGTTTTGAAGATTATATGATAGTAGTTGATGTTGTTCTTGATCAACAAAATTTGGTGCCACAGTACTTCCTACCATCTGATTTGTTTTTAATGCAGACTTTAGTAAATCATGACCCAGGTGAATATTTCTATTAGCAGCAACGTCCAACAAGTTTCTTCATTTTTGGCTTCAACCTCTAAACGGGCAAGGTAAGAAGATGTTAATGGAGGTAATAAACAGTCTTTTGTCGGTCCTTTCTTAAGCCTGCAATTCCAGCGGTTCTTTATGTCATTGTCTGTCCGCCCTGGCAACTGCTTCTCTATTTCTGACCACCTGCATGATATATGTCTGTCAAGAAAAACTTATACCCAATGCTAATTTAAGAAATTAAAATATTCTATTTTATCGAACATTACTTGTTTCCAAGCTTGCGATGGTAGTATAGTATCATTTTGTCTTCTGAAGAGAAAACGGACCCCGCTTTATGCCAGGTCGCAAATAGTTTGTCCAACGCAGCCTACAACTCTTTCACACCTTGATAAGCCTGCATCATCGTTATACACTATCTATTAATCTTAGATAAAGACGTCATTATCTGATTTCTCATACACCACTCACATATTTTGTGAATAAATATACTAGCATTTGCACCTTTGAGGGGTGTAACAGTTACATTGATAGTATAGTATCCTTTGAGGGGTGTAACAGTTACATTGATAGTATAGTATATATTAAATGATGATATTATAATGTTGATGTGAGAAGTTTGGTCATAATATTTTTCATATATAGGGAAACATTTAATGGAAAAATTACATCTATACTTTTTCATATGTCCGAAATGATTACATTTTGTATGAACTGATATTTGTTTTAGGTGAGATTCCTTCATTTTTCCGTTATTTTGCATTTTGGAGTGTTTGTCGAAGGAGAAAGTGGGCTGAATATGTAGGCCATCTAATGATTTCACTCTAGATATAGCTATAAATGTCAGTCCTTGCCTCACTATTTTGCCAATGTCAACAGTTGCCTTTTGTAGTGTTAACCCTTGAGATTTGTGTACACTAATAGCCCATGGTGATTGCACGTACTATTGGTACACTTTTTGGATATTGTTGGTTCCATGACAACCCACTGTAATTATCAATTTGTGCTACAACATAAATGGGGACATCTGTTAGGATACAACCTGGTCCGTAAACAATGTCAATAATCTCAGCACCATCCACTGAATTTTTTAAGTAAGCCCCCCTCTATAGAACCACACCCTTAACAAATTTGAAATATTTTCATCATTTGTCCTTTGCAAAAGGATTATATGCCTAGGTGGCAAATCAAATTATATAAACTATGAGTAGGATCTTTAAAAATCCAAAGACTATTATGCTATATTTTATCCCTCCCTACTGAAGATTTCAGTAACAGATTTGAGAAACTCCCTTTTTCTGTTTATTGGTCTTGGTCTCGGAATTGTTAAACTTACACAGAATGAGCTCACATTCCATGACCATAAAGAACACAAAATCTGTATGCACAATAATTAATTAACATATATAATGTAATACACACAATTTAGTACTCTTCTTGACGTTAGATTATTGAGTGTAGTCCATTATCAAATTACACTCTCCCTCTTCTCGATGATACATTACTTCGACAATCGGAACATTCCGGCCAGAATTTTCACCATAATAAGCCTATCGGTTTAATAAAGTACGAGAGGATTTTAACACTCGTATAGTGGCAAAATTGATTACGGTTATTGGTTGATGCAGGAGCTCGTCTATTAAAAATATTATCTTTTATTTTCTGAGTTCTCTAATATTTTTGGTGCTGGTTTCCGGAATTGTAAAAGTGTAATTATAAAAATCATTTTGAAAGGGCATTGTAGTGTTCAAAAATGATTTTTTTTGAGTTTTTGGCTTATTTTTTAGTATGATATTTTTGGTAGAATTGTTTTTATTCTTATGTATTGCCAAAGATGAAGGTAATGTTAAATATTTTAGAGCATCTGGGATATGTTTGCCCATTTAAGATTAATACCAAAAAGTAATTTGTCAATAATTTTATATGCACTTTCCAACACATTTAATATTAAATTGGTGGACTCTTATTATGTTTAAAATGGTATGAGTGTGAAGACTTAAATATTTAACAATTAGATGTGATTTAAAAAAATAAAAATCAATTCTCAAGCATGAGGAGAGTTGCAAAATAATTATTTTAGAGAATTGGTTCCTATGTTTGTGAACTGAAAAAGCTAAGCTTGTTGAAGGGAAGACATGACATTGAGGAAGAAAATGAAGAGTTGGATGCCTCCTTGAAGTTGAAGTTAAATTTTTAAAGCATTCAAACTGAAGGCATTAGAGAGAGATGCACATAGTTCTTCCACTAAGAGAGAGTGGGTAGAGGAAGTGAGAGGTGTGTCTTCGAAAAATCTTTGTTGGGTAGAGGATAGATGTGTATGTGGTTTTTATTTTGCAGTGTATGTGCAAGTTGCAGACATAAGTTTGAAGAATGTTCAAAATGAAAAATAAGAAAAAAAGAATGAGATTTCTTGTTAGAAATTCTTTGAGAATTTTAGATCTTATCAAAAGAGAAAAAGAGTAGATAGCTAGATTTGATGATGCGAAGAGGATGTTGAGAGGTTTGAGAGAAACTAGAGTAGTAATGGACCACATTAAAGAAGAGAAGTTTGCAGCAGCATTAGCTGATATTATAGAGGTACAACAAGTAAGTAATGACGAGACTATTGAATGTGAGGTTGCAAAAAAAGCATACCCGGAATTGAGTAATGAGAAAGGTACAACAAGATGATAGACTTTAAGATTCATAAATTTGATGAGAATATTGACGAAGATGATTATATCCAATTGAAAGAGGAGATGGAAAGAATAAGTAATTTTTTGAAAGGATAATTGAATCAAACATGAAGAGTGGCTTTCAAAACTTGTCGTTGAATTTGACAAATATATGGTGCATTAGTGAAGCGCAAAGAAGATGTTGGGTAGTAAAGAATGAAGAGGTAAGTTCTACTTTTTTTGAATATCCTGATGAGAATATTGTGTGGATGTGTGTAGAAGAGGTAGACAAGAATGAACTAGTGGAAGTGAATACAATGAAGAAAATCATCAATTTTATAGTTGTAGATTGGTGTTTAGATGGAACATATTTACATGTATAATCTGTAGAGGATTTTGTACGTGAAACTTGATGAAGATGGTCAATTTTTTTTGTCACTCAAAACCCATGAAGAAGGAGAGGAGAGAAGAAATTGTTTAGAGGAGCACAGTTAATTGTGGATATGATTCCATGAGAGGAAAGGAGAAGAGATGTGTAGAACAGAGTTGTAAAAAAAATAGAAAGTTTTTTAGGAGTGCACTGGAAAAGGAGAGTAATAGAATTAATTTTGTGTACCTATTATAATGATGGAGTTTATTGCAAGGTTTTTACAATCTAAAAGACTAGTTCTATTATTCAACTCCATTTTCCGAGTTCTATTGAAATTCTATTCACTAGAGTTTTCTTCCTTAGTACATTTGATGCAAGAGCACCTAGATGAACTAGCAATCAATATCAATTAAAATAATTATCATATGTGGAATTGTAAAATTTGAAAAATAATTGTTTAAAGAGGCTTGAAGCATCAAGTGTCCATAAATGCCCTTTTCTAGTATTTTGTCTTATTTTCTATGATATTTCCAATATGTTTAATATTAAATTGAAAAACTTAGAAAAACTATTAGTTATTATGTTTAAAATGATGTGCCATGAATCTCTAATTTTAAATATTAAATAATAATTTGATCATTAAAAAAAACAATTTCCAAGCACAAGAAGAGTTACAAACAAATTATTTTCCAGAATTGGATGCTTATTCTAGAGAAAATTGAAAAGTTGTGGATGATTTTCCACAAATAGGGGACCTCATCCCATTATTACAAATATAAGGCCCAAACCTTGAGCACATCAGATCATGAAGGCACAACAATTCATTAAGAAGGTTTCTAGATCAAATATGATCATTCATATGTTTTTTTCAATTACATTTGAATTATTATTATTATCATTTTTATTAAAAATAAAAATACCGAAGCCACTGAACTTTATTAAAAACGAAAGGAAATAGAAAAATAACTATAACTGAAATGGCAATCTCAAAACTTGAATTATTATTTTAAATCAAATTTCAAATTTAATAATGAAAATAAAGTTTTTGATGTATGAATAGACATGCATATAGAAAAAGAAATATATCACATAATTTTACATCGCAAAGAAATCATTTATGATAAAATACAGAAATCTATAACAAAAAAAAAATATGTTAATACAATAACACAATTATATTGAAGTTCTTAGTGAAGTCTAATGCTAAATCCTCCTTGCTGCCATTAATTTGTTATAAACAATTCATTGCCATCGATTTTTTAAAAATAATAATTCCTGCTTCAACATGATCATATTATAGAAGGCAAAAGTAAATGCACGAGTTGGAAGATTAGGCCAATTACTAGGGCCATACTCATTTATGTATTTGATGAGTTTGTGGTCATCTTGTGGATTCCATGGCTCCTTCTTCACCTCCCTTTCACCGCAACAACCTATCATATTCTCTGCTTCCTATGCCAATTAACAGAAAAAAAAAATAAGAACCATCTCGGGATAATATTTATTCAGAAAACAGTCCAAGCGTGAAATATCATAGTTCTTGGTAAAGTTATTTTAATCATTTAAAACAATTAAAGGGTGTTGAACCTTTTGAAACCCTAACTATAATATTTGTAACAGCCTTGAATTGAAGGACTCATTATATTTGCATGACTTATTGTGCAATTCTTATTGTGCAGTTCTTGGCTCTTAGTGGTGGCTGTGAAAATTCCTACTGCAGTCACTGATTATTAATCTCCTATCTCATAAAGATTATTTAACTGCTGAAAATAAATTTACAGCTGAATATCAAAAAATAACACAACTGCAACTTCACTAAAAATACGGAAAGAAATAAGCAACACAAAGAACACAATATTTTTGGACAATTGTCCCTGGAAAAACCCCTAAGGGAAAACCAGTACTGCAGATGAGAAATATATTAAACTTCAGCAAACTAAGAGATACAAAATTCCTTGCCTCTCACTGGCAGAACTCCGACAATCTCCCAATTCCTCCTGCTGATATTTCTCCACTGCTATCCCCAACGCTATCACTGCGCCTCTTGCTAACACTGCAAGACTATTTGCTATCATTGCAAATTCTTCTCAAAACATTCACACTTCCAAATGACCCAATGACCCCTTTTTATACTACTCTGTTGGAAAACCAACGGCCAAGATTGATTCTCAGTCAACGGTTGAGATTAAGACAACTCAATAACCACCAACAAACTTGGTTATGAGGTGTCACCTAAAAAGAGCCAATATTAAATAATAATTGTTTTTATCCTAACAACATTTGTTTGACAAAAACAATC
>MU224049.1:4226810-4256952 GCA_018584345.1 Thuja plicata | reverse complement strand
GCATGTTAATGATACCATTCTTTTGGGAGATGGTTCTATCTTGGAGGCAAAGACTCTTAAACAGGTGTTAGAACCGTATAAGCATGCTTCGGGTCAAAATATCAGCTTACCTATTTAAGCTCCTTGTTCTTCCTCAACACCCCAATTAGGAGGCACCATAGAATTGCAAAGATTTTTGGTTGTCATATTGCAAAGCTTCCCTCCACTTACCTGGGGCTTTGTCTATGTTTGAATGTGGTCCTAGATTCCTTTTGGTTGAATCTCATTGAGAGATTTATGTCAAAATTGGGTAGCTAGAAAGGGGCTTTATTGAACCAAGTAAGTAAATTATAGCTGACTAAGGCCTCTTTATAGAATTTACATTTGTAAGCTATGAGATTGTTCAATGTGCCCAAGAAATATTTGGCTAAAATGGAGCAGTTTCAGAGAATTTTCTTTTAGACTTTCTCGGAGTCAAAAAATAGAGTGCATCTAGTTTCTTGGGACCAAGTGTGTCTACCTAAAAACTTAGGAGGATTGACCATTCATAAGATTAAGGAATTTTATAGGACTCTCTTAGGTAAACAACTATGGAAGAGTTTCATAGAAAAGAATGAATGGAATGATATTGTCCATAGTAAATACTTGTCGACCTATGCTCACTTAAGGGACTTTCTTGTTGATAGAGGACCTATGGACTCATGCTCGGTGTTGTGGAATTTCATATCAAGACACAAATCTATTGTCTCTTATGGGATCAAGTGGTCTCTAGGGGATGGGTGGAAGATCCTCTTTTAGACTGATTGGTTGATTGGTGATTACTCTCTTTCCTCATCCAAATGGGTTGGCTAGTTTAAGGAAATTTGTACTTCGAGGTTTGGTTGTTGAGTGAAAGATTATATTCGTAAACCTCATTTTGTAAATCTATCAACCATTGATGAAGATTTGGCCCCTTTTAGGAGTTACTATCTAAGGTTCATATCATGTCTGTGCAAGTTGTCGATTCTTTTGTGTAGGCCTTTATGTCTGATGACTCTTTTCCAGTTTCTAATGCTTTCAAGATGCAGGTTGAGGTTCTTTTTCCCTTTTCCTTTTGGGCTTTGGTTTCGAACCTTATTATTATCCCCAAAGTCAATATTTTATTCTGGCTCACAGTTTAGAATAAAATTACTACCATTGAAAACCTTTGCAAGAGAGGTTTAGCTCTTCCTAAAAAATGATTCTTAAGTAAGGAGGATGTGAAAGATTATTTTCACATTATTTTCAAATACTCCTTTTCAAGGTATGTTTGGTCTCAATTTTTTGTATGGTTGATTTCCTAGGTGTTTCTTGGCACATTCTCTGAGAGCTAGATCCAGTGGATTCCCCCATCTTCTAACCCCTCCCTTGTGCTTGTTTGTTCCCTTGTAATGCCTCATGTTGCTTGGGGGATTTAGAAGGAAAAAAAAAACCATATCTTTAGGGATGTTGTTTGTCCTCCCAAGGTATGGCATTGAAGATTCAATTAACCATTAAGGAACATTGTTCAGTTTCTTGTAATAATTTTAAGGGTTCAAGTCCTCTCTTTTCTCCTACCCAATATGACTTTAGTCTTGATCAAAACTGGAATATTTAGTGGGATATTTCTATGATTTTGGCTAAGTTGAAGAAAACTAGAGAGGGTGTGGTTTAGAAGGCACTTCCAGTGGAATAGATCAAAATTGAGACTGATAGGGAAGAAAATGGAAATCCTGGACTTGCTAGCTGTGGGAGAGTGGCTCATGATCATAATGGTAGGTTTGCATTGACAGTGACCCTCCTTTTGGGCACTTCGGAAAACTACTATGACAAGGCTTATGCAACCTACATTGGCCTAAAGATGGAAGTTCCACAAAGTTTTGGCTTGAATGTGACTTTTTAAACATCATTAATTGCTTGAAATAGATTCAAAACCCAAGTTGGACCGAATTTGATCCTTGATAGTATAATTTTTCTTAACTCGTTTCAAAACTTTATTATTTTTTATGTCTATCATAAAGACAAATTGGTTGCATATAGGTTTTCTAACCTAGGGGTGTAGTGGAGGAGAACCTCTACCATAGGGTACCCTCTTGGGATGCCTTTAGGGTACATGAGATGTTCATTTAGTCTCCGAGGTGTTTGGGTCCATTGGACCATTACATTGCTTGACAACTTTTGCAAATTTTCTTGAAAATTTGTTAAAACCTCCATACAACTTCTCCAACAGTCCTCTAAGTTTGAAAAGTGGTAATGGACATTGGATTAGGTTTACATACACCCATATTGGTCACATGAACATGTAGATATACATGTATGCAGATTTTGATTTCATTTTGAAGCAATAAAATCTTTGTTTTCTTGAAAACTATCTTACCTTTCCCTACTGTTTAGTTGTGTTGTAATTGGGAAGGTGTTGAATCTTTCATGGTTGGATTTTAGGTTGAAATAATTTCCTAATGCAATTAGTATTCTCTAATTTGGTGAGGTTTTGACGGAGTTATAGTATGTTTTGTCTAAACTAGTCTAGAAACCCTCATTAGGGTCTGGCAAAGATGTGCCCCTAACTTGAAATTACATCGTAGGATTCTGATGCATAGAGGATCAATAACTAGGGCCAAGGGAACTCCTAGCTACCAAATCAACTTGCAGAATAGAACGAAAAAAATTTAAAACACAGAGAAGGACAAAAGGAATACAATCTTTATATTATTTCATCAAACTTCATAGATGTCGGGTTGTAAGGCCTTCCTAGTTTTGACCAAATACATTCAAAAGTCTTTAAAGAACATTCCTTATATATGCAAGGCCACAAAGCTTCAATCCAAATCTACGATCTTACTACTTACTACCTACTGCTACTTTATTTTAATCTATGAACAAAACACTACTTATATACAAAAGGCTCGCAAAAAGGTTAGCCCCAAAAGATCCTAAAGATCCAACATAGGAGATAGTAATGACCCAGATTTAGGTTCACATGACTCCCAATGAGAAAAACCAATATTTATTATGCTATAGAAATGAAATGCACATGTCAGCCACACGATCTGACATCCTAAAACCAACTCGGTGAGAAAGACTACCGATCAACATATACCAATAGGTGAAACCACCGACTAGTCAAGAACAACCACTGAGAATTGTCAGTGAAGCCGTCCAACAAGTAAACAAGATCGATCAGTAAAACAAACCAACAATGCTTCAATCGACCAAACGAGAGTAGTTATTGAGCATTTTATCGAGAAGTCTCCAACAAGCTACCAAACTCAAACAAATATATTTTTGGTTGATACAGGATTGCTAAGACCCAAGAAATGATTCTATGAATCATGAGTGCGGTACAACCCGAGTTGAATCCAATTCAGATTATGAAATAGAATTACCTAATGCCATTGATTTATCACATAGAGTCTTTAATCGGTATGTTCTTCCACTTTACTAAGTATTTCATGTAATTATTTCCTCTGTTGCTTCTGTCAATTCTTTTTTCCAAAATATGTTCAACTTGTTCTATCTATTTCTTAGGCTAATCACTCGACATTATCACTTCTTCATCATGTTCATCATAATCATACAAATCTGAAATGTTGAATATAGGTGATAAATCAATGGCATTAGGTAATTCTATTTCATAATCATTTCCACTATAAAAATTCCTCAATATCTTGCAAGGACCAAATTTATTCATGTTTAATTTACCGTATGTTTCAATAGGAAATCTTCCTTTGTTCAAAAGAGCCATTACTTCATCATCAATCTCAAAAGTCTTATGTCTTCTTGATCTATCTACACTATCCTTGTATTTCTAATTACTTTGCTCTGACTTATGGTTCACTTCCTCATGCAATGTTTTCATAAGCTCAACAAATTCTTCTCCTTCAACACTTCTCTTCTCTTTTCAAGCAATATCTCTCAAATCTTATATACCACTCGGTTGCATGCTAGTAACAATCTAAAAAGGTGTCTTTCCAGTACTCCTATTTAATAAATTATTATATACAAACTCTTCTTGTACTAACATCAAATCCCAATTACTCTTTTATCTCTAGCTAAACATTTTAATAAGTTACCCAAACTTCTTCTTACAACCTCTATTTTTCAACCAATCTGTGGATGAAATGTAGAGCTATACTTCAAATCGGTGTCCAGCTTCTTCCAAAGTGTTTTCAAAAAATAGCCAACAAACTTACTGTCTCAGTCAGATATGATACTCTTTGGTAATACGTGCAATCTAACAATCTCCTTGAAGAAAAGATCCACTATATGTATTGCATCTGATGTTATTCTACATGGTATGAAATGTGTCATCTTAGAAAATCTATCCACCAAAACAAATATAGAATCATTACCTCTTGCTATCCTTGGTAAGCTAAGAACAAAATCAATGCTAATATCACTCCAAGGTTTCTCAAGAATAGAAATTGGTGTATAAAAACCAATATTCGGACTCAATCCTTTTGCAACTTGACAAACTCCACAAATCTTCACAAATTTTTGAGCATCCTTATACAACTGAGGTCAAAAATACATTTTCTTAAGAAAACTCAATGTCTTCTCAATACCAAAATGTCCAGCCAAACCACTAATATATTTCTCCTTTATCAAATTGGTTCTCATTGATCCTCTCGATATACATAACTAAATACCTTTGACCAACATATCCTCTTTAATGAAATACTCTTCATACTTACTCGGTTGATCTGGAATAGGTGCTCTGCACATTCTCCTTGGCTCATAAAAATTAGGGTCACTTTCATACAAATTATTCATACCATCATAACCAATAACCTCAATTCTCATTTCACTCAACAAAGATCTTCTCCTACTCAATGCATCAACAACTCGGTTAGAAAATCTACTCTTATGATTTATCACAAATGTGAAACTCTACAAATACTCTACCCATTTCATATGTCTTTGATTCAACTTATTCTGACTACCCAAATATTGTAAATCATTATGATCATTATACAACACAAATTCACTCGGTATCAAATAATGTCTCCATTTCTTCAGTGCTTGAACGATAGCATAGAATTATTGGTCATACATAAAATATTTAATCTTAGCATCATTCAACTTCTCACTAAAGAAAGAAACATGTTTACCTTGTTGTGTCAACACAACTCCTATTGCACTTCCACTTGCATTACACTCAACTTGAAATACCTTATTGAAATTAGATAAGGCTAACATAGGAAATTCAAGAACCTTATGATTCAAAGTCTCAAAAATCTTATCAACTCCATGTGTCCACTTGAATTCTCTCTTGTCTCCTCTCATTCTCTCAGTCATAGCATTACAAACTAAAGTGAAAATTCTAATAAACTTTCAGTAAAAACTTGCTAATCCATGAAATGATCTTACCTCACTGAAATTCTTAGGTGTAGGCCAATCAAGTATAGCTTCAACCTTCTTAGGATCGATCTTGAAACCATTAGATGAAATCACAAATCTTAAATACACAAATTCTTCTTTAATGAAATAACAATTTTTCAAATTAATAAACAACTTTTCCCCTTTCAATCTATGCAACATTTGTCTTATATGCATCAAATTATCTTCTTTGGTCTTACTGAATATCATAATATCATCCAATTACACATTCCCAAATTTACCCAAATATTTCTTCAAAACCTCATTCATTTTCATCATAAAAGTACTCGCTGCATTAGTTAAACCAAAAGGCATAACCAACCACTCATACAAAACATCTTTTGTCTTGAAATAAGTCTTCCATTCATCACCTTCTCTAATTGTGATATGATGATATCCATTCTTAGAATCAATCTTAGTAAAATATTTTTCTCCAATGAAACTATCCATTATATCATTCATCCTTGGTATAGGGAACTGATACTTAACTGTGATCTTGTTAATAGCTTTTCAATTAGTAAAAATTATCCATTCTCCATTCTTCCTAGGTGCTAACACAGTTACAAACTTTCACAGATGTGCATATCCCACCAATAGATTCTTCAACTAAAAGTAATAATATTCGTCTCTTACCTTCAACCAAAATACTATACTTATTCAATATTCCATCATGTATAGTATATCTATCATATTGCCAAGGTCTACCCAACAGAATATGACAACAATCCATATGCATAATATCACACAACACCTTATTATAATACTTTCCAATTTTCAGATTCACTAAATATTGTTCACTCACAATAAGTGTATGCTCATCCTTGGTACATTAAATCTCATAGGTTTTTGGGTGCTTGAATCTTTCCAACTCCAACTTGGTGACCATTTCCTCAGATGCCAGATTCTCTGAGCTTCCACTATCAACAATTACTTTCCAAACTTTGTCTGCAACATTGCATCTGGTCTTGAACAAAATTTTTCTTACTGGATCTGGGTGAACCCACAATAGTGGGTTACACTTTTTTTCCTAAACGGACACTGAAGTCTACATTTTGGAAAAAAAAGACATTCAGATTTGGATGCATATTGTCATTAAAATATTTGAAATTAGAAGATGAAGTAAACTAGAGTCTTTTAGGATTTTCTTTCTAGATTCTAAATATATTTTTTTCTTTTTTTTTTGAATTGAGTTGAATGGTTTTTTTTTCTCCCATGAAAACTACTATGTTGCTGAAAACGTCATTTTCAAAAAGTTACATTGACTTCATAGAGTATAACATTTTTTTCTAAAATAGATATCAATGTGATTCTTTCAGATTTGGTTTTGTGACATCCTTACGGAGGGCATGCAATTGGTTTGACGGTTGTGTCTTCATTATTGCATATTTTATGAATGTTTGAAGTAGAGTAAACTGTAATTTTGACATACCTTGACTCCATAGCTTATAACTTATTGTGTATTTATCAAAATTAAATTATTTTTTTCTTGATAGAAAGTAGAATCAAAGATGGAAGGCACTGTTATTTTTCATTTTTTTTCTCTTTTCTACTATTTTTCATTGAACGTCAAACTTGGAGGTTTATATTAGATAAAAAATCCTACATTTGATGCACACGAACAAACATAGACCAAATTAATTCAGCAATTATCAAATCTATATTCGTTAGAAAGCTCGTTCAGAGCACTTGTGCAATTCAAAAGGACATCTCCTTATTCTTCCATTTGAGCACCGCACTTGAGCCCCGAAGCCCTGAAACATGCAAATTTTGGTTATTCTTTGCAAATGGCCTCTAATTAGAGGGTTTCGATAGAAACTACTTTCAATAGAAACCAATTTTGATAGAAACTACTTTCGATAGAAACTACTTTCAATCGAAACTAATTAGTTTTGATCGAAACTACTCTCTATCGAAAGTACTTTCTTAGTTTAACATGGGTATGGGTAAAAACCCAAGTAAAATCTTCACTAGTTAGTTTCGATCGAAAGTAAGAAAAGAAGGTATTTTTGATCGAAACTAAGAATGTTTTGATCGAAACAATCAGGTACTTTCTATCGAAAGTACCTGGCTAAACCTCCCACCTCACAGATTTTATGAGGAATTGCTTCCTCTGAAAATATGTAACCCACTATTGTGGGTTCACCCATCTTTCTTACTGTCCTCACTCCATAATATCCCTTTGACCATTAGGTTTTCTTCCTTATCAGGTTCATTTAGTGACTCTTCTTGCACCAAAGCATTTCTCCTACTACCAACTTTCTTGCTTGCAAGTGTACACTAAAATGATTTATGTCCCTCTTCTCCACAATTGTAACAAGTATCTTGGAACCCTCTTTTTCTATATCCACCTCGGGAGTAGTTTCCTCTTCCTTGAAATGAACTATCATATTTCCAATCGGTCTTTCCTTTGTCTTGATGTGTGTCTTGATTTACTTTGTCCTAATCAGATCAACTATTTTCACGATATGATCTACATCTTCCTCTATTTATTTGTTCATGTATCTTGTTCAATTTCTCCTCAGCTTTTAGGGTGAATTGATAAACCTCCTCAATACTCTTCATCTTCACCAAGAATATCCCATCTCTTTTAGAACTTCTTAATCCATTCAGGTATCTTTCTATTCTTTCCACCTCATCTTCAGCATGTCCAGATCTGATATCTAATCTATAAATTTCCTTGGTGTAATCTTTCACAGAGCTATCTTTTTGCTTCAAACTTTTCATTCTCCTAACTAGGTTAATCTGGTAATCACAAGGTAGAAACTTTCCTTTCAACTTATTTATCATCTTATCCCATACCTTGATCTTGTCTTTACCATTCTTTTTTTGATCCAATTGCAGATGCTCCCACCACAAGGATGCATGTCCTTTCACATTTGTACTTGCAATCTTCACCTTTTTCACCTCTACTATATTCTCATACTCAAATTATTTCTCCATTTCGGTTATCCATTCTATCAATTCATCCAAATCCAATTTCCCACTATAATCAAGAGGATTAAATTGTGGCATGGACATCAAACTTGTCAAAGCTCATAAAAATATTTCTTCTTCCTGATCCATCATAGATGTCGGTGCGGCTTCTCCCTACACTTCCTCAAATTCATCATCACTAACATCCTCAAGATGTGTACCTAAGTGTTGGGATGTCTTAACAAATTCTAATCTCATAGGAATCTGTCTTAGCATATCATCTAAGCTTGGATGTGTATTTCCTCTCCCATGAACCATCTTAAAATCCTCTACAATTGCAGGTTAGACCACAATCTTCTACCCTAAAATAAATCAACAAACTAGGATTTAGAAGAAGAACTTCAGATCTAAACTTCATTCTGACACCACCTGACAGAAGGAGGGTCAGTAACTAGGGCCAAGGGAATGCCCATCTACCAAACCAACTTGTCAAATACAACACGGGAGATTTAAAACATAGAGAAGGAGAGAAGGAATACAAAATTTATATTATTTCATCAAGCTTCATAAATAAGGCCTTCCCAGTTATAACCAAATATATTCAAAAGTATTTATAGAACCATTCTCATACATGTGAGGCCACAAACCATTGATCCAAATGCAGAGGTTACATGAAGAGAAGTTGACAATCAACTTAGAAAAGAGTGAGTTCATGACATAGGAGTTTGTATACCTAGGATTTGTTATCTCAGAAGGAAACTTGAATTTGGAAACAAGCAAGGTAGAAGTAATCTTAAATTGGCCTACACCTAAGTTAGCTATAGAGGTAAGGAGATTCCATGGATTGGCACAATTCTATAGGAATTTTATTAGAAAATTCAGTGAAATATGTGCGCACACCTATTTTGGATACTATTAAAGGAGACATGAAAACAAAATTCCAGTGGAATGAGCATGCTGACAGAGGATTTGAGACTTCAAAGAAGATGATAGCTACGCAACCTATACTGACACTTCCAAGTTTTGAGAAGTTGTTTACTGTGGAATGTCATGCCAGTAATATTACCATATGTACAGTTTTGAGTCAGGAGGGAAAGCTAGTGGCATTTCATAGTGATAAACTCAGTGATGAGAAGAAGAAATACTCCTCATATAATTTGGAGCCATATGCGTTGGTCCAAGAACTAAGGAAGTGGAGGAATTATCGCCTTCCTAAAAAAATTGTGGTCTTCATTGATATCCAAGATTTAATATTTTTGAATTCACAAGATAAGTTAAGTCATAAACATATGAAGTGGGTGGAGTATATCCAAGCCTAGACCTTCACTATCAAGCACAAGAAGGGAGTCCAAAATAAGGTGGCAAATGCATTGAGAAGGAGATTTCTCACAGTTCAAGAAATCTAGTTAAGGAGCATTGGCATAGATAGTTTCAATCAATTGTATCCAGAGGATGTGGACTTCTGAACAGCTTACTGGGTGTGTAAGGATTTTCAAAATCACTTTCATGGTGAGTACTCTGAGTTAACTCTTCAATAAAGTCTTTTATTTAGGGAAGGGAAACTATGTGTGCCTAGAGGTTCAATGAGGGAGAACCTAGTGTAGGAGAAACATAATGGTTCACTAAATGGACATTTTGGTGTTCATAAGACCTTAGGTTTGGTTAAAAGATACTACTATTGGCCAAGAATGAATAGGGATATCCAGAAGTATGTAGAGACTTGTATATTCTATCAAAAGGCTAAGGGGACTTCCTCAACTGCAAGGTTGTATCAAGCCCTTCCAATTCAAACTAGACCTTGGGAGTATCCCAGTATGGATTTTGTAGTTGGAATTCCTAAGAAAAATAGGGATTGAATAGCATCTATGTGATTGTGGACAGATTCAACAAGATTCCTCACTTTGTGCCATGTAATACCACCCATGATGCATGCTATATATAAAATCTCTTCTTTAGAGAAGTAGTCAGGAACCATGGTTTACCCCTAAGCATTGTATCAGACATGGACTCTAAGTTTATGAGTCATTTCTGGTATACTTTATGGAAAAATCTTGGTACAAATATTTCTTTTAGTTCTACATATCATCCAAAAACACATGGATAGACTGAGGTTGTTAATAGGAGCTTAGCAAACCTTCTAAGGTGTTTGATCAAAGAATATGGATAGTCATGGGATTAGTTACTTTCTCAAGTAGAGTTTTCTTATAATGACACCACCAATAGATCCACTCGTAAAAGACCCTTTGAAGTAGTTTATGAGATTCATCGCAGAGGTATATGTGAACTCAAAGACCATGGAAATAGTTTAGATATGAGTGGCTATGTTGAGGAATTTTCTCAGTACATGAAGGAGGTCCATGATACAGTGAAGCAAGCATTAGTGGAGAGTACAACACACACCAAAAAAAAGGTAGATGAAAAGAAAAGGGATGTTCAATTCCAAGTTGGAGATATGGTCATGGTGCACCTAAGAAAAGAACAATTACAAAAAGGCATTCTAAGTAAGATTTAGATGAGGAAGATAGGTACTTGTACAATTTTAGCCAAATATAGACCTAATGCTTACAAAGTTGACCTTCCTAAAGACATAGGACTATCCCCAATCATTAATGTCGCAGATCTTGTGTCCTAAAAAGGACCAATCCAAAAGGGAGGCCATAGTGATATAGAAGATACAGAAAATCTTAGTCCAATATAACTTCCAGTCATCCCAAAGCCCAAAGGAGAGAAGATTTTAAGTTCTAGGGTTGCTAAGAAGACCAGAACCAAAGTATACATGGAGCACATGGTAAATTGGCAAGGTAAAGTAGATTCAGAGGCTACATGGGTGCAAGAGACAAAGTTTCAAATGTTAGGCATAGCCCCTGACTTGATTTCTTCAACTGGAAGTTGATTTATTCTATTTTCTTCTGTTTAGGGGAGAATGGTGTAGAGAACCTAGGGTTTCAAAGACCTTCAATTGTTTTTTTGTGTTCTCTCCTAGTTTCTTAGGCAAATTAGGAAAATTTAGGAAGATTTTGGATTGATTTAGGGTTTATTGTGTATAATTTTGTATGAATTTTGTTCATTCACTCTTTGTAATGACCTAAAGGCCAAAATGGGTCAAAATATTGAATGGAAATCGTAGATGTTTAGGAAGATGTTTTTGGAGTTTTTTTATGTCTTAAATGTTCTTTTAAGCTTTTAGAAATCCAACAGAGGGATTGAAAACATAGAAAAGTCAAATTTTAAAAAAGATGAAACGTTGCAAAGAGCAAAATTTTTGCAACTTTGCAGCTTCAAAAAGTTGCTTGACAACTTTGCACAAAAGTTTCTTTTGTCCTAAAATTAGTTATTGATCAGTTATAGCATATGTTTTGGATGGGTGAAGACTATTTAAGAAATCCAATTGTGAAGTTGTGAGGTTTGATGACATTTATATTGAAGTTACACTCTTTGTAAAGTTGCAAACTAGTTTTGAGACATTTCTAGAGCATTGTTTCTTGCAAAGACTTGTTAATGGATTAGATTACTTGAAAGTTAATTGTGTTCAATTTCCTATGAGTTTCTAATAACTCTTTGTTGAAATAATTTTTCAAATAGTTTCCATTTTGTAGCTTCTTGTTAAATTTCTTTCAAGTTGTAGTTCTATGGTCCAATTCTGGACTGTATATAGAAAATGGCTCCTCAAGGTCATTAGATCAATGGAAATCAAAGTGGGCCCAGATGGAATGAAAGAGGGGCCATTTTATATAGTTTTCTTTTTGGTTTTGTTAGTAGAGGTGTTAGAATTGAATTATGATCTCTTGCCCTAGGCGAGCTTGGCTATAGTCCGACTAGGGAAAAAATGGAACAATGAGTCATTTCTTCCAGGGTTGGATTGGTAGGATAAATCCAATGGTTGGAAGGTGATAAGGGAGAGGTGATATGGCCCCATGTGCAATGGTAGCATTGGAGGACTTTATTTCATGAGGCTATGAAGACAAATGCAGAGTAAGGACCTATTAGCCCTATATTTAAGGACAGAGTCCCTAAGGGTTTTAGGGTTCGTACGGATGACTTGGGAAAACAAGACCTATGAAATCAGTTGTATTTCAATAATGGGTGACAAAATCCTATGAGATATTTGAGGGTTTTTTGGATTATTTGAAAGAAAACCTTGAATTTAAGCCTGAATAGGGCTACACACAGATTTTAGGCCTAATCCTAGATTGTAGGAGTTTGATGTGTGAAAGGATGTTTGATAGTTCCCAAACCTTCAAGAATGTCCTAAAATGACCCAAGAGGTGAGACTTCAAACCTGCATTGCAATGTGAGAGAGTTGGCTTAGTTGGATAGAATCTACTCTTGTAAATTCAGTGAGCATTTAAGGAACCTGTTGATAGGGTGGATCTTGATTGGAAGGGTGAATTTCTTGGTGACTTACCTTCAAATTTAGGGTTTGTGAGATCCCTAATAGGTCTAGGAAAGAGACCTTAGGAAAGAGTCAAGCCGACTCTAGGGTGAGAAGAACCACTCCTATCAGTTACCCCTTCTTTTTCAAAGAAATAAAAAGTTGACCATATTGTGCATTAACTTGAGCATATTTGAGTTTGAGCTTTTTTGTGTACCAAATTACATATATCAAATAAATAAGAGATGTAATATATAAAAAAGATGCCAAATTATTATTGTAATTATTTTTATTAGATAAAACAGGTTTTGGAGGGACCTCAAAACCCTGTGTAAGTAGGTTTTAGTAGAATCTAGAAGCCCCAAACAAGTAGATGCAAAAAATGTCTCATAACTAAATAACTACCTTACAAATAACTAAAAACTAGTAGCCTTAAAGAGACCAAAAAGCTAAACCACAATATGAAGCCTCCAAACTCAGTACAAAGGATATTTACAAGCTCCCTTAATGTGGAACATGGTCCAAGGGTTTTCTCATGACCCCTTAACCTTACACCTAGTTATAAACCTAAATCTTCGTATGATTTACATATTCATACTCAACCCAACTATTGATAAGATTCACAAAAGTAGTATCCATAGTTTCATTACATAGATTAGAGGAGACTTCAATAATATACAATATTTTTCATTATATATGCAAAATAATTGCCCTTCAAGGAAAATTAAGACATACAATATTGAACACTATATTTTATATAGTTATCATTGATGTGTGTCTACCATTTATTCTTCCTCTTTCTTCTTGAAATATTTTGTATTAATAATATTAGCTATATTCTCTCCAATGAGAATGATTTTATTTGTGAGAAATTTTATTATTGCAATACAAAATATTGTTGAATATTACCAACCAATATCCAAGGCAATCAACCCTTGTTACATAATTGATTCCTTTGGAAGAAAAGACAAACATGGATATTTTTTTCTTGGTCTATCATTTGATAAATTTTAATGGTGGCTTTGATATGAAGTGGAAATATAGAAGGTTTATCTCATTAGTACATTTTGTTTAAAATAAATAGTTTCAAGTAGAATATGGTATCTAAAGTTTATGATGTTCTTTTATATTTTGAATATAAAAAATTCCTTAAAGTTAAACTTTGAGCTATTGTAAAATAAATAGAGTTGAAATCTATGCTTTGATATGCTTCTAAATCTAGTTTTAAATAAAAAACACATCTTTAAAACTTAGAAATTTTATTATTATTTTTTAAGTTTATATCCTCTGTAAATAATTAATGAAACATTTGCAATGAAAAGCATATTCTATTAGAAATAGCCAAATTGAGATATATACGAAACTAACAAATTGAGGGAATTAACTTATTTTTCCTATTATCATATGAAATAAGAAAACAACGATTTTACACTATCTTTTTCGTATTGCAAGGGCTTATTATGAAGTCTAAGATAGAGCGTCTGAAATACTTCAAAAAGCCCAAGGCACATAGAAGGAATCTTATAGAAGATTATAGTATACTATATTTAAATTGATCATAATCAGGTTGTCATAACATTTTACTTGAAATACAAACTATCTAATTTTATTATTTTTCCAACAGTCAGTCAATAGCTTCTTTACATCGATTAGCGAACAATGCACATTTGTTTGATTTCATAGACTTTTTAGAAGGAAAATGATATACAAAACACAAGAATTAATTAGTCGATAGGCTTTCTATGGGGAGAAACTATTAACCGGAAATGTGTCTCACGCTGCTGGAATTTTCTCCATCGCCGTAAAAAATAGACATGTTTTCCATTCGATAGGCCTGAGCATTTCAATGCAGTGTTGCAGTTCGCTGCTGGCGGGGTGAACCTCCTCATACACACTCTCGCAATTATGACCAGATCTCTCCTCATTGGATTTGTTGACACCACCAAAAATTTGTTGACGCAGACCCTCTACGTAGGAGATTTATTCGTGTTTCCCCTAGACTTGTCCATTTCCAATTGAACAATGATTATAACAACCATGGCATTTGATGCTTCTGCCTTTGGAAATGCAAAACATGCACTGTTTCCCTGCCCTCTGCTATCTTTATGAGTGGGATAACTACCGTTCTTCTAGGCAAGGAGAAAATCAAGAACCCAGCAGCTATTGAGAGACTCAAAGAATCCTAACAAAAATTGACACAATCATTTGCACCAATGATATAATACTGGTTCTAACAATCTATGCTACAAAGCCTTAAGCCATAGAGTTCTCCTTGGCCATGAAGACAAGACAAGATGATCATGGACAAAATCTTCTCATTGTTTTCCATTCACAACGTAACTGAGAAATTCTATGCTATTCTATATGCTCAACGCCTCATTGGAGAAGGTAGGCCATGAAAGAAATGAAAGATCTCACGAGACCAATGGCTAGAGATGGTGCCATTGCCATGAAAGATGAAATAGTGATCATTGACGAACTGGGCTCCTCCGCTTCCTGTGCATTCACCATCACAATTAACACTGCTATGCATTCCAATTTCAGTGTTGCTCCTGGCATTTTGAGGGAGGGTATTTCGGAGATAACAAATTGCCCAAAAAAACATACACCTCTTTAATCTCTCACTCTGTTTCGAAATGTAAAGGGTATGAAGTTTTAGAAGAGAAGTCAGGGGACATTTATAGTACTCCAGCACCCCTGCGTCCTCTACCGCCCAAGAAATGCACTCTGCTGAAAAAAAAAATTCTTTTCTTTTTTAATCGGAATCTGGTAGAAATGTTATGCATGAAAAATTGGGCCAAATGCAACAATGGCCCAAATCATGCCTAAAATCTGATTTGGCAAAAACTTACAAGAATTTTGAGACGAGTTAACCATGAAAAACACCGAAAAAGTAAATGGCATGTGGTGGGGTCAATATATGACTTAGGCCGACTCTTAAAAGGGTAATTGATGGACAAAGTTTATTTTTAGTGACCTTGATTTATCATTAAAATCGAAGGGATGGATAAAACACATTTTTTAATTAAAAATATAATGTTTAGTTTTGAGTGACTTTATTGTTTTAATTGCTTAAATGAAGTATTAGAATGGTTAAATTAATGATATATTCTTGTATGAAGTTTGATCTATTATTCATCTATTTAAAAGTATTACATATGATTTATAAATATTCTATTCATAAATATGTCAATGTGAGACCACTATAACTTTCGGTGGGTGTTCAATAAAGGCTAATATAAGCTCTTTAAGAAAAAACATGCTATAAATTTTATATATAAGATTAAGAATAACTACCTTTTTTCAATGAATAATTCATATACCACTTTTAGTTCACTAAAAAGATAATATGACAATAAGTAGGGTTTTTATAAATCTTTAAGGGTTGGAAGGTAGGATTGTAGATTAAATTCAGTTTTTGGACCAAAATTGAATAAGTCGAGAGCTAATCTTTCATCATTGTAGAGAGATTCAAGATATGAAGATACAAGTTAGAGTAGGTGTACATTAGTGTGAACTTTATGAGGAAAGAAAGACATGGATAAGGTTTCCAATGACATAATTTTGCTAATAGATTTCATAACAAGTTACTTGCAAGTTTGAATAATCACATTCCTAAAAAATCTAAAAATAAAAAGTGTATATTTTCACGATCGATAGTATGTGGAAATGGTTAGAAGGGAAGGCATGACTAATTGTTAGATTCTTTGTACATTAGCATAGGTCAAGAAATCATGTTTGACATATTTGTGGTCATGATAGTGGGGGAAAATAAGAGGGCTTGGTTGATGTGAAGGTGAGACTACAGAAGGAACTTGATATGAAGAAGCTTATACATAGTGAGTTGGGATTGAGCATCGACATTAGAACTACATAACCAAAGCTAAGGTGATTTTGCAATTTACAAATAAAAATTTACAGAACATAGTATTTGCTCTCTCTCTCTCTCTCTCTCTCTCTCTCTCTCTCTCTCTCTCTCTCTCTCTCTCTCTCTCTCTATTTGGATGATCTTTGAGGAAAATAAGGCTCCTTGATGTGGATTGTGTCGCCCCCTTTTTTGACTTCTTGTCCTGCCTCCTCTTGTTTTATCCTTTGGTTTTTGTTTCTTTTTCCATTGAACTCTTGCTCCTACGAATCTCTTGTTATAATATCTTTCACCTTGATGATTACTATATTTATTTCTTTTTATGATGGAAAACTTCCACCAAGAACTTGCTCTTGTTCAAGGAACGTTGGGTAAGGGCATCTTGTATTGTTGATAGGAAGAATAGTGGGTGTTAGGGTGACTTGTTTCAAGTTTACCATGTTTTCATTGGCAACTTTGAACTCTTTTTTTATTATGAATTAAATTAATTGGCTTTCTACTCTTGTTGAAAAATATGAAATCCATGTATACATAAGATATTTTATTATATTGTTTAATATTTGAATCAAAAAATTATATTTTGATATGGATACAATATTATAATAGTTATGAATTTCAACATATATGTCTTCTTGATATTGTATAAAAAACAATTGCCTACAAAATAATGTAAATTAAAACAATTTATGTTCTATTCATATATCAGATTATCTGATATATCAACTCACATACAATTTCCTATCGGCTAACCCTTGCACCTTTTTGGATGCAAGTACTAATTTATAAAATCCTTGAAAGAAACATGATCAGTGATAATGAGTGTAGTACATGTATGACATGTTGTACATGAACTGTCAAAGCACATATAAAGGGTGTGTAGATTAAACTTATAGTCGTCAATTGCAGTTGTTTCAATGTTTTGGATTTGTTTTTCATAATAAAACATTTGTTTGTACAACTGAATAGTTTAAAACATCATAGCCTCTCTAAATAGACCCATTTTGTACGTGCTTGACAACCATTTCCATGAGAGCATTTTGTGAAACAACTCAAACTTTTATATATACCGTTTTAAGCAATTTTAGGATGGACTAAAATATTGATGATAAGGCCTATAGAGTTTCGCCCTTTCTAACATTTGACAGCGACTTGCACTACGCCACACTCTTGTTTTAATATACAAATAGATAGACATATAGGAACATGTTCATGCATTAGATACGAATATACAAACATCTTCATACTTATACATATATACACAAACAACAATATCTGAATTCTGGATATCAGAAACCAAAAATATATAATATGGTTGCTATTTTCAAATAGAAATCATATTCACAATTCTCAATCAAATCGTTTATGTAGATTTGAGAAAGCCACCAATTTAACAATTCTCAATCAAATCGTTTATGTGAAAATTCATCGAGGCAGATGCTACATCTAAGCGTCCAGCTCTACTAATCATTTCACACTAATTACAATACATGCAACTGGAAACTGAGTACGTGAATTATTGTTCTTGGTCACATCAATAATATGTATAAATAAAATGAAAGAAACCTATCATTGCTGCCTGACGATATGCTCAATCTATGGAGATCTACTATTTGGTAGGTTTACAACATTTCTCCAGTAATCTTTGTCATCATCTGCATTCATGAAATCCCCAGATACTGGAGTTTCTATTGCTTCCATGGAGTTATTAGAAAAATCTGTAAAAACAAGCCATTCCTCTTCTGAAATTGATCCTGCATAGATATCTTTATTTACCAGAGGAGTAGATGAAATGAATGAGGCTGCTTCATCAAAGCCAGTGGATGATCTTGATACCAAAGAGAGAAGATAATCATACTCTTGGTCTGTTGGCAGAATGTTATTATTGCCAATTTGATTAAGATTTACACCATTAAACCCTGTTGAGAGTGATGTCCTGTCATTATCTTCGATAAAATCTTCACAGAAACTCTGAGCATTATTTGGTGGTAGTTGTTCATCCTGTTTTTGGCCCAGAAAACTTGACGCCACAGGCATTGCTACCATCTCGCTGCCTTGGAATACAGACCTTAAAAAAATATTGTTCATCAAAAGTCTTCCTATTCTCACTTCAACTTCGAGAGAGGCTAAGTATAAAGATAGTGCATGAGAATAAGGATTGTGTATCATGGTCTCTTTTGATCTTCTCTTCAGACGACTATTCCAATGATTTTTTATATCATTGTCAGTCCGTCCTGGTAGTTTCTTCGCTATTTCAGACCACCTAAACAAAAGATCAATGTCAAAAAAGTTTCCATGGATGTTTCTACATAAAATTAACAGAGAATTTAAGAGCGCAATAAAAAACATCGATGTCAAAACAGTTTCCTAGAATGATAACACCCAAAATTAATAGAGGAGTTGTATAATTATTAAAGGAGTGATTCAGTAATTACTTGTTCCCAAGCTTATTATGGTAGAACAATATTATTTCTTCTTCAGAGGAAGTAAACTTCCCTCTTTTAATATTAGGTTGCAAATAGTTTATCCACCGCAACCTGCAACTCTTCCCACATCTCAGCAACCCTGTGTCATATATCATACGATTAGCTTGCATGGTTATGTATGCTTTATATATAGACAGAGAATGGATAACGTATATATGTTAACTTATTCATAAACATTTACGTTATATTTCTATATTTTGATTTATATGTAGTTTATAAAATAATTGATTTATTATAAAATAAAAAATTTATTTTAAATAATATTTAAGGAGTTTTCATTTAATAATCAACTAATTTAAAAGTTAATTTCATAAATTTGATTACTTGAAATTTAATAATAAAAATAATATCATAAAAATTTCAGTTAACATATAGAATAATTTACAACCTTCATCCACATGATAAATTAGCACATTGAAATTAGGACTTCCATTACATATTCAAAAAATATCATTTGATTACACATATTTCTTTTCTGTCTTTTTTAAGCTTTGCTACTAAATTTTATCCTCAATTTTCTCATATAAAACAAAAGAAAAAACAAAAAGTTGTTAAGCCCTGACAATCTTATCAGTGCAGGAATATTGAGGTCTTTTAAATAACCAAACTATGACTACATAAATCATTTCTACGTAATGTTGAAAATGTTGAAAGGAGATGATTTGATTTGTGATATAGATAATTATTATAGGTTAGAAAGGAGGTATAAAAGGGTGGGGTATTTATAATTATGTTCTAAATTTTATGGATCACTTGAAATAGGTTCATGAAAGAAAATATCATCTCTTGGTCTTGCTAGGGTCATAAAGTTATTTTTTCTACATCATAAAAATCGTATTGTATTAGAATATCTTAATCTTATGTATTTCTCCCAAATACCAACTCTTAATACAATTAATACAAAAAATAGTGGTCACACCATGGCCATGCAAGTGCAATGCAATCTTAATTAGCTTCCCCAAAGTTTATTAATTCACACATTTTCACAATGTTATTACCCATCCTAAAAATATTACCAAGAATATTCAAACCTATTCCTTTAAAATTTAGACTAATTTATCTATATTATAGTTAAGATATCTTCTTCTAGAAATATTTAGTATTAAAGTCCATGTTGAAAGTAATTGAAAGTTGAATTGTTTATGCATTTTCATGTCAAAATATTTAATAGAATGATCTATTTATAGTAGCTCATCCAAATTTTTTTTGGCTAAAATTGTAATAAATATGATGGTAATGAAACTACTGTTGAATCAAGTGTGTTGAATCAACAAATGAAATGACAAGTAGTGGCAGTACTTGCCATAATTAGTGAATCAAATTCAATTTCAAGAATTTAGTCTTGAAATTGAAGAGTGGATGCAATATGCTAGGATAAAAAGTTAAAATTGCAACTTAATCTAATACATATAATAATGATTAATTTATTTAAATATATTAAATTAATTTAAATTATCATAATTAAATATTCATATATCATATAATATAATATTAGAAACTTTTAATCACATTATACATTATATTGGACTATATAATATTATATTATATGATATAATATAATATAATATAATATAATATAATATAATATCATATCATATCATATCATATCATATCATATCATATCATATCATATTGAATGTACTTTTTAAATGACCAAAATGTGACTTGATATATGAGTTAGGCATTCAGGGGAAAGGATATCATTTTATTAATATGATATGAATAGATATTTTCGATATGCTATGAATAGAATATGTTGAAACATTTATAAATGATATTTGAAATTCTATATGGATCACTTTACAGAGGGTAATAAGAGGAAATGACACTCATTATGTTAGTCTTGTGAAGGTTGCTAAGCTATACTTTTTCCACAATACAAATTGTATTATATTGTGTGAGAGAATAATAGTTTGAAGGCATCTCTTTTATTCAATTTCTAATATAGTTAACAAGAGAATAAAATATTAACACCAAGATCATGTAAATTTAATAATTTATGTAAAGATGTTTAATAGGCAACATTTTGTAAAATCATGGAGCTTAAAAAGAATCACCAATTACCTTTGAAACTCTTCTATTATAATACAGACTTTATAAATACTACAATTCAAATATCTATTATAGAATTATAAATATTAAAACTAGTGTTGTAATTAGTAGAACGTTGAAATGAATAAGTATTTTATATCAAATCTTTCTATTATGATAGCATATTGGTAATAGATTGTCTAAAGTTTCTATGCTAAGAATTGTACTATATGAAACAAGAATCTATACTAAACTAATTTGGATTGAGATGTAGATAATAGATATATTCTTATCCAATAGATTAACAAAAGAGAGGACATAAAAATTCCTATTGCATATTCCCTTAATAATTTACAATTTTTTTAATTTACATAATATTAATAAAAAAATATTTTATGAATTTTAAATTAAAAGATAAAAAAAAAATCAAACTAATATTTTATATTTCCTTCTCAGCTATAACCGAAACATGTTACATATTTTTCAATGATCATAATGTAAGAAAAGAAAACTACCTGAATTCTGAGGTAACTTTTTCCAATTACCATGGCCATACATGTTTATGTATCGGATGAGTTTTTGGTCCTCATCTGGACTCCATGGCCCCTTCTTCACCATATCCCGCTGCAAATTGAATTCATTTTTGAGATTAACTTCCCCTTAATCTTTGCTAAAATTAATCCGTACATATGTCATAAATTATACTAAAATTTATTTAAGTTTATATCAGCAGCTTACCAGTAGATTACTAACTGAATGAACTGTGCGCCAATTAAAAGACACTCGAAGAAGAACTATTTGTCAGAGAGCCCAATCTTCTGTAGAAAAATTATGTGATCGTTGTAAGAGAAAACAAATATGTACGTCCCCTTCAAAACATATGGTCTAGGTTTCTAATAAAAACATAATTTTAAGAGCAATTCTATATGCAGTCAAGCTTTGCTGAATGATCTGAAATGACCCATTTTACCTCTAAATTTTCTCTCGAATAACACGGAATTCACATAACGGATAAAACCACAAAATCAAAAAACGAAATTACAAGAAAAAGAGATTTGAATGATGAGAATACTCACAATAAGATTTTGCATAACTGCAAGAGATCGGCCAATTATAAAGGCTTTTAAGCGCATAAACTATCCAGCCCACAGTACTGCTAAAACTAACAGTATGGATATATCGAACTAACAATATAGTTACACAAGATTTAAATGAATATCCACCGTTTCTTTCTTCTCCTTCTTTCCTTTCTTTAATGATGTTTGGTGGGCAGTTTTATTGTTTATAGATAGTTGACTATTGTTAGCGTCCTCTTCACAACAAGAATATTGCTTTCTTGAGTCGGAAGGAAAGAAAAATAAAATTCTGCTGATTAAAGTAATACGATATGCATTTTATGAGAAGAACATGAGTTTCTACAGAGAAACATCTTCCCTATTTCATGGAAGAAATCTAGTTTTCGTTTAATATTGCAGGAAAGTAGATTGTGCCATGTCAACAAGCTCGCTCGTAATGTTGTGATGATTTTAAGATCATTCAGTCAATTCTTTTAAGACCATTCTGTCAATTCTGCTTAAATGTGTGTCGGGGAAGCTTGATTTAAGTGCTTGCTTCCACGAAAAGAAACCAGTGAAGACAAACCCACGTACCTTTCCTTTCATAGTCATGAATTTTTTATTTTGTTCATTTGATATGCCTATCTAAATATGTAGAATAAAATAACTCCTCCTTCATTTTCACAATTGACTGGGCTTTGTCTCTACAATGCTTAGCAAATAGAAATCGATGAAAAAAGGCTCTTCAATTGGGACTCTTTAATATTTAAAATGGTAGTTAATCAGGTTGTGAGAAATAATGGGCAATTGAGTGGGAACGGCTGTAATTTTTTACAATGAAGTTGAAAATGAAATGGTTTGTAATATGTATAAATGCTTACAGAGGATAACACGATGGATGAAATGGTGTATGAGATGTTGGAATCATTTGCTGTTGCATCAACAGTTAGAACTATCAATGTTTCATACAAATGCTAGATTTAACCCAATCTACGGGAGGGATTAAGCCATGTCACGAATCTCAAAGTAGGTGCTGACCACCAAGTCAACAATCTCCAACAATCTCCCCCTCAGCATCGATTGAGCCTTCAGCACCTATTGAAGGGAGTCTCAACAAGCGACCCAAGACTCTCATACCAATTGTTGGAATCATTTGCTCTTGCACCAAAAGCTCCAACTATCAATGTGTGATACAAACCCTGTTAGCCGTAGTACTTACTTTATGCTGTGTTAGTTATATTATGTGTATCCGACGGTACTTAGTTACTACCAGACAGCGGTTGGGAATCAGTGGTGACATTTGGTCACACCCCTTCGGGTTTTATATAAGCAATGTACTTTCTCTTCGGAGAGATAATATATATGATATAGTGACTATTGGAAATGTACTCAAGTTAGGAATGATTAATAAAGATTCTGGTATTCTATGATCTATCTTATGTATTTGTATTTCCATGTAATGTCTATGCATCAGTAAACTAGGTTACCCCAGTGGGTAAACATTTGGCGCCGCTGCCTAGACGTACTCGGGAAGGCAAAAAAATAAATTGATGTGTTGATTATTGCCCTATGGAGAAGTGAGAAAAGAATTCATGCCCAATCAATTGAATAAAAATAGGAAGAAGGAACTCGAGGAGGAACAAGCCGCTAAAAAATCCGTACTCGCACAATAACAAGATGAGCGAAGGGAGAGATACAGAAGCCGTGTTGAAGGACTACCGAAGGGAGTAAGTGAAGGCGAGGGTCTGGAGGTATCTGACTGGGAGGCCGAGAGAAGTAAAGAGGACTGTCAAGAGGAAACAAGGAGCTTGTTCAGGTCCTTAACCTTAACCCCACGGATAGAAGCAAGAGAATCCTGAAGGATGGAAAAAGAGGAAGTCGTACAGAGGGAGGCTCAGGATACCGCTGCCGCCATGAGTATCAAAGTGACCAAGGGGCACGGGTATCACAGTAGCCCACCAGGCCTGGACAATTCTAGTAGTTCGGGGACATCAAGTGGTATGGTACCAAACATTTCTCGGGTACCGATACCGACAGTACCATCCCAGCCTATAACACAATTGGTGCTGCAAACACAGTCGACGCCTAGAAAAGTAAACATGGCGACCAATAAGGAGAAGTTGCCAAAATTCCACGGAGATGGAAAGGAAGATCCTGTATGACATTATCGTACGTGTGAGACAATCTGGTCTGTGAATGGACTCACTGACCAAGCAGAATGGGTGAAATAGTTTCCCGCCACACTCTAAGGGGTAGCCATCAACTAGTACTCCAATGTGGACAAAACAAAGGTGACCACTTGGGATCAACTCAAGAAAGAATTCCAGAAGGAGTTTCAACTCGTGAGGGATGACAATGAAATTGTTTCCGAGATATACGGCACCAAACAAGGCAAGAAGGAGACTGTGCGGGCCTACAACAGCCGACTGAAGGAGTTAGTCAGAAAAATGGAGAGCCAGCCAGCGGATGGCCTAAAGAAAAGATGGTTCGTGGAGGGCTTGAAATCAAACCTATAGAGGAAAATGAAGATAGTGCCCCCCACCTCATACGAAGATGCCTATAACCAGGCGATGGACTTGGAGCACAAACAGAAGACCTCCAAGAAGAAAAGAAGCAAGCCTTCTTTCAATGAAGATGACACTGTGGACGATGACAGTAGCAGTGATGGTGAGTCAAGGAAAAAAGTCATGGCACTCCAAAAGGACATGGAGAGAATGATGAAGGAGTTCAAGACCCTGAAAGAGGGTACCAGCAAGGGGGAAGATGACATGTGGTGTATGTACTGCAAAGAGAGCGGCCATATGAAGGGGTCGTGTCCCAAAAATGCATTGTGTGACATTTGCTAGATCATGAGTTATTCCACCAAGGAATTCCCATACAACATGAAAGAGAGGAATCAACAAGTGCTATTTACCCAAGAGAAACCACCTACATCGGGTGGTTATGGAGGCAACCAACACGGTGGTGGAAGGGGCAGTAAGAACAACACCAACACAAGGAGTCTAATACATTATAACTCCAAAAGTCGGCCGGTGATCTAGTACAGAGCTTGCAATCAATGGGGCCACTTTGCAAAGGACTGCCACAAGGGCGACACCCCGTAGAAGCTATGCCGCTGATGTGGTCCTAGCAACCACGAGGATGCCAACTGATCAAAATCTAGCATTAATAGGCTAGACATAGATGGAAGCACGAGTACGGTACTCACCGTCACCTGACGGCAAGAAAAGCAATTCACATATCTAGACCCTCAAACAGAAAAACAATGGGCACGAGAGGCTAAGGAAGAAATAGAGAAGGTGATGAAGGCACAAAAAGAAACATGGGAGATGGCCAGCACCTCAGATTGGAGGGAGGTAGAACAAAACATTTAGAGACAACTATTACAATTAGAGGTACCGATGAAACTCCAAGACCTCCTCCACACCATGCCTCACTTGGGAACGACAATGTTGGGGAACTTGGCCATGTAGCCAAATACCACACATACGGACATCCCCGGAGAGTCTGCAATTGACCCGAGGATACTTGCTATAAAAACTAGGAGGTACCCGACAGTCGTCGAGATGGGTATCCTTGGCACCACTCTCACAGACACCATTGTAGATGGTGGGTCTGGAGTAAATGTACTTCCGGGGGAGACATGGAAAAAGTTGGGGAAACCCACGATGTGGCCTCCAACCTTCAAATTCTTGGGAGTAGACTAGCATGACATACAACCCATTAGAACCCTCATAGTTCAACGCGTGATGATTGGGACACAACCCTTTGTACTTGACTTTTTGGTGATCCCACTAAAGAAAAAGGGGTACAAGGTTATTTTGGGACGAGGGTGGCTCACCTCAGCGAAGGTGAACCACAACTAGAAGTGAAACACACTCACCATGGAGAGTGTCAGGAGGAAGTACATGATTGATCTCTGCACGCAAATGGTGAGCGAGGAGTTAGCATCTTCAGACTCAGAATTTGAAGGAGAGAAATTGGGAGAAGATGGAGGGAAAAGAAGAATGGAGCCCAATTACGAAGGGGTGTTGGAGTTGGAAGAATATTCTGGGGATGATGGAGATTCAATGAATGACCTCTTTTATTGGCAAATGGAAGATAATGAGTTCTTCACACCATCTTGAAACATGCTAAGCATTAGGGAGGAGGAAGCCACCCTCGCACACTAGTTTAGGAAGGAAGAACCCATCAAATACAAGGAGGTAAAATCAAAAGGGAAAAACCTCTGTGACGATGCTTGTGTTAGCAACGGTTGGAACCCCCTGGTCATAGCCTTCAAAATATTTATTCTCCTTCTTCTAATTTACGAGCGAGAGACCGTGGTTCCTGTTGAATTTATGGTATCAAGTCTAATGATAGGCATTAAGAACAAACTCAAAGAGAAATGATTGTTGGCACAGTGAGTGACGAAGCAGACACAGTTCACACCAGGTCAGTTGGTATTGAAGTTTAATGGGCAAAATAAAATTAAACCTCGCAAATTCAAAGAAAACTGGCTAGGCCCATATAAAATTTGGGAAGTTGCCGGGAATGGGGCAGTGAAGTTATGGACACCCGATGGCCAGGCAATTCCTGATGTAGTCAACGGGTCGATGCTATAAATATATCACAAGCGGTGACAATGCGACGACCCATGGGTGGGCCCCGCCAACCAGTAAGGCAAAATTTAAAAAAAAATAAAAAAAATTTATGATTAAAACAAAAAAAATTCAAATTAAAAATTTCAAAATTATAAAAAAAAATTAAGTGACCATATGGCTTGTCGTACGACCATACATAAAAACTTTAAAAATTAAAGGTGTCGTATGACAAAAGGCCATACGGGCCATAGAACCACATGGGTGTGAAAAGAAAAGCAAATTACTCTAAGGCCGTATGGTCATACGAAATGTTGCCGAAGTGTAGTGATCATCGCACGACAAGAAAAGAAGCCGCATGCAAGGACAAAGAAACACGCCATACGGAAGGACAAACATGAAAGAAAAACGCAGTACGACATCAAGTCGTACGGACCCATGGCTTCTCACGAGGAAGAAAATTTAAATCACAAAGTTATAAAGAAACATATAGATCATTTCATATGGCATACAGACTTGAGAAAACAAAATTTTAGGAAGATATATAAGTTGTACGACCATACGGTAATTGCACAGAGGAAGGCTTTGAACAACAAGAAGAGAATAATAAAATAAGTAAAGGAAAGGGTAAACCATAAGGAAATCTCACGTCTTTGGAAGGGTAGTAAGCAAGGCAGCCGCACAAAAGCCAACAATTAGGGATTATGAATGGTTAGTGCATAAGGACAAAGAAGACAATTATTGATGGCATCAGATTCTCTAAAAAAAAAAAAACTAAAAAAAAATTATGAAAACAGATAAAGAACAGTTGACTAGCGACACTAAAGGGAAGAACATAAGTAGGTAGTGAAGAAAGCATAGTTATTGGCCATTTGCATAGGCGTCGCAAGGGAGTCTGACATCTGACAAAAATCACGAAAACAGTGTGCGCCATGGACTTTTGTGTGGGTTTGAAGGTGCTAAATTGGTCTTGGCAACCCCGCGGGTGCGCTACCGCTCGACCCCGCCTGGGGTGCTACCCCAGGACTCCGTGGGGGCGCTGCCCCTTGACCCTGCTGGGGGCACTACCCCCAGACCCCCATTTTATTTTTGAGGCACACTAGAACATAAAGTTTGGGGTACCCGTGCCGTAAAGGTAAGCGTTGAGTTTGTTCTGCACGGTGAGAAAGAAGTCTGAAGCTAAGCGATGAATGGGATGCCATAAGCCACTGAAGAAGATAGATTTGGAGGTTGTGAACACACAATGTTGAATAGATGAGACCCAGAGATGCTATAGGCATGGATTTTCAGTGCGCTAGTGGTGGCGAGAGAGGTAGCAGGGTACTACACTTTGAGGAGTATGTCTTGGCTGGACATGAGGCTGCCGTGGTGGAGGCACAGAGAGCTTGGGAGGAGCTGACCACCAGGTTGGAGGTAGTAGAGAAAGACTTGGCTTAGTGTACCCAGTAGTTGGGTGCGGAGAAGGCAACATGGCTATTGAGGACAGAGTGGCTGGAGGCAATATCATTTGAGCAGCAGATTTGCAGCACTTGGTAGAGGCTGAGACTGAGCAGCATGTTTTGCTTCTTGTATGTAGTGGTTCCTCATTCCTATTTTCTTTCGGTCCCGGACTTTTTGTTGTCGTCCGGAGAAAAATTTTCTTTAGGGGGGATGATGTTAGTCGTAGTACTTACTTTATGTTGTGTCAGTTATATTATGTGTAGCCAACGGTACTTAGTTACTACCCGATAGAGGTTGGGAATCGGTGGTGACCTTTGGTCACACCCCTTCGGGTTTTATATAAGCAATGTACTTTCTCTTCAGAAAGATAATGTATATGATATAGTGACTATTTGAAATGTACTCAAGTTACGAATGATTAATAAAGATTATGGTATTCACTGATCTATCTTATGTATTTGTATTTCTGTATAACGTCTATGCATCAGTAAACTAGGTTATCCCAGCGGGTAAACAAACCCCCGATCCACAAGAGGCAGTTAAGCCATGTCACCAATCTCTAAGAAAATGTTGACCACCAAATCAACATAAGAATACTTAAAAGGTTATTACTGTATAGGCTGGCTGAGGCAGGTGCTGATATAGTTGGAAGAAGAACATTTGAATTAGTAGAGTTGAAATGTGATAAATTTATAAGTAACGAGGATTATGGCATGGATGTTGGATGATGCCTTCACTCACTCTTCACGTTAAAGTTCATTGTCAGGGAAGTTCGCTGTACATTTGTATGTGAAGCTTCCTTCACTTTCTGTATTCTTTGACTAAATTTAAAACATTTGAGTCATCATCTGATATTTGCTTTCCTTTATATAGATTGCAATATGGGGACAATGAAAGTGGAAAATTTTTCTACGATCTTTGCATATAAATTTTTTTTAAGTCTTTTGTAAAACCTTCATTGAAAGAGGTTTTCAATATTTAATGCAATTTGTTTTTCTTTTCCCTAATTAATGCTACTATTTTGCACCTCCTTTAGAAACTAGGTCGTTAAGGTTTTCATATACATTAAACCATAAACATATCTTTCTTGATTTATAAAAGTAATAATATGAGAGCTGTTGCACCTAATTTTAGTGGCAGTTGAACTACATAGATTTTTTACTTTTTATTGAAGTGAAAAATTTAATTTAGAAAAATATTTATTAATGTTTAGAATAATAGAATAGAAAAATGTTTAAATATATTATAAAGTTTAATTAAGATAATTAAAAAAATAAGAATTAGAAAAAAGTAAGGAAAGTTGTTAAAAATGGTATTCTCTCTAAACTATCTCTGCTCATAGTTGTTCAAAACTATGAATTATGGAAGGGTAAAGCTAATGTAGGTGGTATTTTTCCTTGGGAGTTTGTGAATAATGGAAAAACCTTTAGGGCTCGTTTGGCAGCAGGAATACCATATCCTGGATATGGTCAATTTTTGAAGATCATGCAATTCTGGAAGATACATATCCTCGAAATGATATCCAGAATATGGGTTGGACCCGTTTGGTTCACTCGGAAGATGACTGGGAAGATGCATTTTCTGCATTTGGGTGCCACAATGTAGAATTGGAATATGCCATGAAATTGCAATATACTTTGAATAACGATTTATTTTATTATTTAATTTCTTTGTATATATAGTTAATTTATAAATTTTGGAAAAATGTAATTATGTTTTTGACATTTTGTAGGAGTTTTTTAATTATTATTTTATTTTTTCTATGGCCACTAAAAACAAACATATTTTTTTATTTGGTTCATTTTATAATATTTTCATATAAAATTGTGTTTACAAGTATTTTTAAATTTTAACATTTTGTATAATTTGTTTTTACATTTTTTTATTTTGTAAAATAAAAAAACTTCAAAATACACAAGGTATCAATATAAACAAGTCATCTCTTTTATTAATTATTTTTTTCAAAATGTTGCCTACAACCCAGCTCACTAGGGGCACCAGTAGGAAAGAGCCGGGTGGAGAAAACCTCCGGTCTAGCCCCAAAAAGA
>MU224049.1:4190613-4218489 GCA_018584345.1 Thuja plicata | reverse complement strand
CTAAATAACACAAACAAATCTTAATAAGAAAACCCAACAAAAATCCATAAACGTGAAAACCCATTAGGTATAGGTAAAATTGTTGAAGACCCATATCATTATTTTCTTCATGAAAACTACCTAACAACAGAAAATCCCATAAAATCTCTGTAATCGACAAGGCTAATGCCTGTAATTGAGCAGTTAGGGCTTGGATTGCAGATATCTACACTACAAATACGAATATCTATGAACCAGTAAACTAACAAATGTGAATATCTATTTACAATCCTAAACCCTAAAACTCTGATATCTATGCTGAGCATTGTTTTATTCAGTAATGATAGGGGTTCAAATGGTTGCATTTGGGTTTATTCAAATATTTATAAAAGGTGTTACTCTGCGTTTCAATCTGAAGGAAAGAGTGCAGGAAATACGGAGGCTCCAATAACAGACAAGCTTACCTCTCAGCCAACACGGAGTACAGACTGCGATGCAACCGGGCAACCTTCACCTTCGCTCTTAGCCTGCACCAAACTTGGCAACGATGGAGAAAATGGGTAAACTTCCTTCCGGTGGAACCCGACGAAAACAAAAACTGCGATGCAAACTGTCAAAAATGACAATTACCTAGACTGCGATGCATTTGTATCATGGACGTGGACCCGACAAGAATCACATTTTGGTTAATTGGAATTCGATATTCCAATTCCACCTATTTAGGTGGAAGATGATATTCTCATTTTAGAGGCAAAATGGGAATTTCGGAATTCCAATTCCATTTTTATTCATGGACCCAAACATGGAATTTGGCATTATCCAGAATTAGATAATGCCAATTCCGATCCAATTCCTGCTGCCAAACGGGCCCTTATAGCTGTTTATGACAGTATTAAAATAGCCCTGGAAACACAGAGCTACAGGTATCTTAGGGTGGCTCTGTACAGGCACGGAAGGGCTCTGGGGCAGGAACATGTAAATGCTCTTCTCATTCTCATTATGCATGAACATCTTCTTGTCCCCACTCAACCAGGTACAGATGGAAACAATGCACTTGTGCATAATGATGCTGAGGATAATGGCAGTTCAAATGTGAGGCTTCAGCAACCATAGCAGGGCATTGAAGTACAACAACGATGGAGGGAGAATATACCGGACGACACCAGTTTCTTCATGTTCTCTCAGATGAAAGTGATTTTGGTCATCTCGGTAACACAATATGCAGGTTTTCGACAGCCAATTTTGTTTGTATGATTTTGTGAATGAACCAGTGATTATGGGAAACATAATGCTACCGGAATAAATGCTGCTTCATGAAGCATATAATGGGTTTTGTCATTACGAAAATGTGCATATTTTGGCATAGATTAAGTTTTCAAAAACTCTTTTGGGTGTGATATATAGTAATGGGTTTGGTTATATAGTTATAGTTTTTTAGTTGGTCAAGTTTTATAGCCTTAGATTTTGCAAAAGTTCAATTCTGATGTAAACGTGGAAAGATTTAGCTTTCAAGAGCCCTTTGCTTTAAACAGCCATGTAAATTCTATTTTATATTATACATATATATATACATGCTTTTATCTTTTGATTAAAAAAATAATAATAAGAAAAAAAATATTCTTACAAATCGTATTTTTTAAAATAATAATAAGAAAAAAAAGTATATTCTTACAAATGATATTCTTTATAATTATGTTACACATGCACTAAGGTATTATCAATTTGTTTTTATGGGTAAAGGGTCTAAGCCACCATTTAATTATTATTATTTGTTAAGATTAAGTAGACTTGAACCCAAGACCTTCCAGATAAGTATAGTATCATTTATATTAGAAATGAGATGGTGCCATATTTTATTTTATACTGCATGAAAGTAGCTTACTTCTAATGCTGTAATATTTTTAAGATCCTTAAATGAATCCTGCATAAGTGTGTCTTGGGGAAGATTCATTGAAATAGAAATTGATTAAGGGGATATTTAATTGTGAAAACCATAAATAGTTAATCAGGGTGTGAGAAATGATTAGCCTATGAATGAAAAATCAAAATGATTAGTAATATCTATAAATATTTATGAAGAATAGCATGATGAAAGATATGGTCTATGAGAAAACATAAAGTTTTTAAAAATAAAACTACTATAACTATATTTTATAAGTAACATTCATGTAAAAGATGTTGAGAGATAAAATATTAAAAAAATTAAAATAATATAATTAATCTTTTTGTACCACTCTCACACTACCATTTTTTCTACATTTGAACTTAACATGCATGGTCTACAAAAATATATATATATCATACAATTAAGTTAAAAAATAACATTCATAGCATCACGAATTGTGAAAATCTCATAGTATTAAGGCATAAAAAAATATAACATATTTGAATCTAAAACTGCAAAATAATATAGAAGCACACAAATCTATAAGGCAATGGCTTATAATAATTATGATAAACATAAATATTTAAGTATTTGTCTAGTGGGAAGGAGTTTTTGAATATGAATTCTAGAAGGGTGGGAAGCCTTGAAGCTAGCAAGAATGACACGGGTGTTGAGGTATTCGAAGGGACAAGCCTAAAAAAAGGTGGTATAAATGCTCTCATCCAATTGGTCATGGGTTACAAGACAAAGGAAACACACTTTTCTATTAGAGAGCTAGGGATTGCGGCTATATTCTCTATTCCTTATAAATTTTATAGTACTTCAAGTACACCTGGTGTGATATCAAAGGATGTTAATTTTAATGTGAATGTGATTCATTCAAGTTACCTCAGTTGTCAAACTTCCTCTAGTTTGTTCCTAGGTAAGTCATCAAAGGGCCCCTCTTCTTGTATCTTGTCTTATTTTAAAGGTAAGGCTCAAGTTCAAAGATTGAATAGAGCCCGCAAGTAGTTAGAACCTTTTAACTCACATTTGAAAGGAAATACATCATCCTTATATGTCATTTCTCTAATCCTATCACAATTATTTTTCTATTTATGTCAAAGATTGTATTTTTGACAATGGGATTTCTACTATGGAGTAGTTTTTGACTAAAAAATTTGTTGTCACCTAACTAAATATTGAATTGGATCATGCTATGGTGGGTAGAAAGTGGAATAAGAAATATCAAAATGATGTTGATTCCATAGCCAAGGGTTTCTTTTCTTTCTACTTCAAGTTCTACTTCAAGAAGAGGATTTGATTGCTACTTCAACTAATAGCCTATGGATGCTTGGTTTCTCTTCTTTTTCCTTAAAAAGATTGAAATCAAGCTTTAAAACTTGTGACTAGACTTTTAATGTGACCCCTATCTAGGCCAAAATTCTTCATTAACTCCTTGATTAACTCCTTGATTTCTTGGATGAAGAAATTTGTAGGGGGTTTGTGAATTATTTTGGTTTTTTTTCCGTTGGTTGATTCTATAAAAGAAACTAATAGGCATTTGATTGGTACATACATGTATAAGCTTGGAGAAATATTTAGACCTTCCCTATGGAATTAAAATAAACACAAAGGTTGGTGACCAGACTAATGTCATTGAATTTGAGTCTATCATTTTTCCATGTTTTCATTGTAAGAATGTTGATTGTTGGGATAAAATATGTCCTTCCAAGGTTTAAAATAAAAATCATAGAGGCTAGATGGAGAAATCTCATAAGGTTTATGTTAACAAGTTGAGTTACCCTAGGGCTTTTTTAGTTGTCCTTGAAGTTGTTGTATGGATTATTATGGATGAACATGGCATATAATCAAAGTTGGATGACACTATTGGTTTTAGATTTGAATCTATGGTTCCAAAGCCTCTTGTTGATCCTGGTATCTCATCTAAAAATGTTATCTTTGAGGGTCTAGCTATTTTAAAGGATTTTTCTAAGGGTATGGTTGGTTTAGATGTTTCCCATTTATGTATCCCCTATATCATTATTGTTCTTGAACTTGTTTGTATTTTAGTTCGCGTTCCCCCTATGGTGTCTCCTACTAATGAGAAAGGCTTGAATAATTTCATTAATGCTCTTCGGATCCGTAGATACTTTGATACTTCTCTTTTTAGGGAGGAGAGTAAAAAAAAGGACCTAAATTTTACCACAGTCTCTTTATCGAATGCCTTCCCATCTATTGAGGATGAGGAATCTCACTTTACTATGGTAAAATACAAACATTGGTGGAAGGCTTTGTCTCCTAAAAGTATGGTAATGATGACCTATTATATTTATAGAGTTGATTATTGATTGAATGTTAAGGGACAAGGTAAACCCAATGGGAAAAAAAGTTAATAAATGTAGTGAAAACTAGAGATTGTGGAAGGAACCTAGAAGACTCTTCTTTAGATGAGATTAACATACACACCTCAAGAGCCTACATGAAGATTATCTCAAAGAATATAAGGGGGCTTAATAACTTCCATAAACACAATATAGTTTTTAACATGGTGAGGTATAATAAATTTGATACATGTATTCCCCATTCAATAAACTATGATGTAGAGTGAAAAATTGAATAAGATTAAGTTAGTCAGGTATAAAGAATATAGTCTCCACTGTTGTGATACTGATGGTGCTTTTGTAGAAATCAAAACCTTTTTGGATCCCAAAACCATTAATTTTATAGAAATTTTATAATATATGATCCATATCACTACTCATTTTTGGTACCTTAGGGATAATGCTCATTTGTTTGTGTCCAATATTTATGCATTAAATAATAAGGAATCTAGGAAAGTATTGTAGATTTTTCTAATTTCCTTTCAATCTCACTTTATGATAAAGATATTGTTAGATATGGGAGCTTTAAATCCAACTTTATGATGAGAAAAAGGGATATTTTAAAGTGGTGGGTGATAGTAGATTGGAATTGTTACACTTAATTAACTTGCAAGGTTTGTTGGATTTGGACCTTGAGGGGGCACCTTATACTTGGTCCAATAGGTGAACTAGTGATGACCTTATCCAATTCAAGCATGATGAGGGCATTATTTCCCTAGAATGGTCTCTTTCCTATTCATATGGCTTATTAGATCTTACTAGATTGGGTTTTGACCATTTTCTTATTTCCCTTTATGCTGACATCTAGGGCATAATTAAGAATAATTTCCAATTTATATTTACCATGTGTATTCATCATTTTTATCTTAGGAATCATATTTGGGAATGGTGGAAAATTCATATGGATAGTTCTTCCATGCATCAAGTTTTCAAAAATCTTGCGTCAAATAAATCTAATGTAATGTGCTTGAATAAATCTACATTTGGTCACATCTTTCAAAATAAGATGCAAATTAAGAGAGACCTTGATAGTGTACAAAATTTCATAAAAAATAATGCCACACTTCCAAGTCTTCATGATATTACTTACTTGAAGAAAAGACCCAGGGTTCTTTGGCTTCAATTTGGAGACTAAAATAAAAAGTTATTTTATTTATCGAGTATGAAGAATTGCGTTTGGAATAGAATTAAATCTACTGATTACTATGAGATATTTTTTGATAAGGACAAAGATAACTTCCAAGTTCTTTTATAATTTTCTCAAGGAAGATCATAATCTCAATTTTAAGGATCACATACAATTTCCTGGGGAGATTCCTTATTTTATTTATGAAGATAAAAATAGATCTTTTAGTAATATCCCTTCTAAGAAAGAAGTTTAGGAAGTTTTATTTTCTTTTCAAGGTAATAAAATTATGGGTTATATGGCTTCCCTAAGTTCTTCTTTCAAATATTTATGGATACTACACAAAGAGATGTTGTACTGATTATTATCCTTCCCAAAGTTACAAGAGCTTGGTCCTTTGGTGTGTTCTATCATATTTATCTTTGTAATTCATTTAAAAAAAAACATCTCCTAGGTGTTAGTTATGTGGATTAAGGATGTTCTTTCCAATATCATTTTTGTTCAGCATAATTTTTTTGTTGCTAGCTGCGTGATCCTTGACTGTATTATCACTAAATTCATGAGAATATTTATTCTCCCACTATTATAAAAAAGGATTTTTATTTTAGTTTAAGTTACATCTCCTCAAGAGTTATGATAGAGTGAATTGGTAGTTTCTACTCAAATTTATTTCACCTTTTGGTTTTGGTATTTAAGTTGTGCGAATTATTGTCTACCTTGTTTCTAATCTAAATTTCTTGGTCATTTTTAATAGCTCCACTTCAAGATTATTTAGAATCACACATGGTATTAGGTAGGGATATCCCATCTCCCATTTTATTTTTATAATCATGGTGAAGGATTTTGGTAGGTTTATCCATAGGGTGGTGTTCACTGGAAATATGAAGGGGATTTCTTCTTCCTCATCTTCATAGATTTTTTCCAATCAACAATTTATTTATGATACTATTATAATGGGAGAGGTTTTGATTAAATAAATCAAGTAGTGGGAAATATTTTGATGAAATATGAAGTGGATTATAGGTAGAAAATTATCCTTCCCAAAATCTCTATCTTCTTCTTGAATACACATGATTATAGGAAACAAAAAAATTTATTCAATTTTGCATTTCTTATTGGTGGAACCACCCTCTACATATTTGGTTCTTCTCTTGAGTACTAATTTGGTTCTAGACTCTCTAGAATAAGCTGCTAATAAATTCCAATTGAACCTAATTAGTTGGAAACTTTCTTTGTTGACTTAAGCTGGTAGGTTGCAACTGGTTTAAGAGCCTCCCTTCAGAACCTCCTTATCTATGCTATGACTTTATTCTAGGTTCATAAGAAATATTTGGTTAAGATTGAAAATATCTAATGCAATTACTTATGGACTATTATGGAGAATAAGAAATGGATGCACCTGGTTTCTTAAGATTAGGCTTGTATTCCTAAGAGGCTTGGTACTTTGGCAATAAAAATATAGAGAATTTAGCAGCGATCTACTTTCAAAACAATAATGAAGACGTATAACAAGTAAAAATGAATGGTCTAGGATTGTAAGTCTACTTTAAAGATTGGAAAGGATAGGGAAGCTATTGCTAGAGATGGTTATTTGAGAAATGCTAGTGAGAAATTCTATAGTTTCACTTAAGGACTTGAAGAGATATTTACTGAATGTGATGAGAATGATAGAGAATTTGAAGCTTTGTTGGGTAGTAGGATAGAAAGAGGCAAAGGAAAATACCCAAGCAAGTTACTCTTGAAATGTTTTAATTGTGATAAAATTGGTCACTTTGCATCTAATTATCCAGAGAATGTTAAGGAGGAAAAGAAAGATAAGGACAATATAGAAAATAGATTCAGGAGATATAGAGACTACAAAAACAAAGGTAATAAATCTTGTTATATTGCTAATGAAGGACAAAGGGAAGATGATTCTATTGAGAGAAATGAGTAAAAATAATTTTTTTATGTTGCTATAAAAGATGAGTCTGATGATGAAGAACCTAGAGCCCTAATATCAGAAGTAAGTAAGAATGAAAAATAGATTATAGATAGTGGTTGTTAACATCACATGACTGGTGACACACATAAGTTTATTTCCTTGGAAAATCATAATGGAGGTTATGTTAGATTTGGTAATGATGTTCCATATCCTATGAAAGGAAAAGGGTCTATAATTTGACTAAATAACAAAAGACGTGATGATGTTTACTAGGTTGAAGGATTAAAGTATAATCTGTTGAGTGTTGCACAACTTAACAATATAGGTCACCGACTGGAATTTCACTATGGAAGAGTGACAGTATTTGATGATAAGAATAATATGATTTCTGCTAGAGAAAAATCTAAAGGTAATCTATTTTATCTTGATACTTCTATGAAGAGTTGCCTATTTTATAAAGTTTAAGATGTTTGGTTATGGCACAAAAGACTTTGTCATGTTAATTTTGACAACTTAATCAAATTGAGTAAGAAGAAAAGAGTAAGAGGTCTACCAAGAATTGAAAAACTAGAGAATGTTATGTGCAGAGAATGTCAGATGGGTGAGATGACTAAATCTAGTTTTGCAAGAAAGACTTATGTTACACAAGGTATTTTGGATTTAGTTCATCCTGATTTATGTGGACCGATGAGAACTCCAAGTGATTATGGAGACAAATATTTTATTTTATTTGTGGATGATTATTCAAGGATGATGTTTGTAATGTTTTTAAAAGAAAAATATGATGCATTTCAATTATTTAAGTGGCATAAGGCCCGAGTTGAAAAAGAAACTAGAAGATAGTTGAAATGCTTGAGATCCAATAGAGGAGGTGAGTTTACTTATGATGAGTTTACATTGTTTTGTAATGAGAATGGAATCGAGAGATAATTGTTAGAACCGAGGACACCACAATAGAATAGGATTGATGAGAGGAGAAACAAATCCATTTTTTATTGTGCTAGGACACTGATGATTGAAAAAGGAGTTTCACACAACTACTGGAGAGAAGCTATGAGTACTATTGTTTAGACATTGAACAGGGTACAAATGGAGAAAGGTACCAACAAGACACCTTATGAAATATGGTATGATCACAAACCTAATGTTAGTTACTTTAAAATCTTTGTGAGAAAATGCTATATTCAGAAAGATTCTAGAGAAGGCAAGTTTTTTTGAAAATGAGATGAAAGGATATCCATAGGATATTCTACAAAGAGTAAAGATTACAAATGTTTGAACAAGGTTACTAATAAAATGTTGGAAAGTGCAAATGTGAAAATTGATGAATTTGCAGAAAGGAATGAAGAAGATAGTAAGAAGGAACTTGATGATTATGAAAAATTTATATATGTACAACATGATGCATCTGAAGATTTACTGAGAGCACTGAACGAGTAGGAAGATGGACAAGAAGTTCCACAACCGAGTGTTGATATTGATGAACCGAGAGCTACCAAGCCTTTTTTGGAAAAGTATGTGAGAAGGCACCATTCCCCAAGCAAGCTTATTGGAAATAAGGAATTTAGAGTGATGACAAGGAGAAAGGCCAGAGACAATACATGTTTGATATATTCATTTGAGTCTAAAAAAGTGATGAAAGCACTAGAAAATGAAGATTGGATGAAATCTATGAAGGAAGAGTATGATCAAATTGAAGAGAACAAGACATGGACTTTACTACCCAGGCCTAAAGACAAAAATGTTAAATTGGTAATAAATGAATTTTCAGAAACAATATGAATGAGAATGGAGAATTTATCAGAAATAAAGCTAGATTGATTTGCAAAGGTTATGCACAAGAAGAAGGAATTGACTATGGAGAGACTTTTGCACCTGTTTCTAGACTAGAAGGAGTTAGAATACTTCTAGAATATGCTACTTACAAAGGATTCAAGGTAGATTAGATGGATTTCAAGTCTGCATTTCTTAATGGGATACTTGAAGAGGAAGTATACATTGAGAAACCCGAGGGATTCATTGAGAAAACATACAAGAACAAGGTATTTAAGTTACATAAATCTTTATATGGATTGAAACAAGCACCTAGAGCATGGTATGAGAGACTACACTCTTATCTAATAAAAATAGGATTTCAGAGAGCAAGTCATAACAATAATGTTTACTTGAAATGTGAGAATGATACTAAAGTTTTGATTGCTGAAATTTTTGTTGATGATATTATATTTTGAGGAAATGACACTTTATGTAAAGGATTTTTTGATGAGATGAGAAAAGAGTTTGATATGTTAATTAATTGAGAGATTAAATTCTTTCTAGGTCTACATATACAAAAAGTTACTAGATGAATCTATATTACAAAAGCCAAGTATATCAAACAGATTCTTAAAACTTTTGGTATGGAGGATTCCAAACCCGTTGGAACACCGATGGTTATTGGATGTAAATTATCTAAAGAGGATGAAACACAAGAGGTGGATAATACTACTGATCCATGATTGGTAAATTGCAACTTAAATTGTTCAAAATAGACCTGATATAACACATGTTTTTGGAATTGTTGCAAGGTTTCCTTCTAACCTGAAGAAACACATATGTCTGTTGTAAAAAAAAATTTGAGATACGTGAAAGGCACATAAGAGTTTGGTTTACTATACAAGAAAGGAGGTACTTTTGATCTGCAAGTATACACTAATGCAGATTTGGCATGAAATGTTGATGACATAACAAATACTAGTGGAGGCGCATTCTTTCTAGGTGAAAGATTGGTTACATGGTTGAGAAAGAAACAAAGTTGTATTTCATAGTCTACTGCCGAGGCTGAATATGTTGCTTCTGCTATGAATTTTGCAAACATAGTATGGATTAAGAAATTACTTGAAGGAATGCAAGAAGAGATCATAGATTCAATTACTATTTTTTGTGATAATACATGTGCTATTAACATATCAAAGAACCCAGTTATGCATTCAAAGACCAAGCACATTTCTATCAAGTACCACTACTTGCGAGACAAAGTTCAAGAGAAGAATGTGAAATTGGAATATGTGAAATCAAATGAACATCTAGCTGATATCTTTACAAACCCACTACCTAAAGATGCTTTTGAGTATCTAAGAGGTAAATTAGGGGTTCTTCCCCTATCCAATGTGGTGAAACCCAAATTTACAGGTCAAATTTACATATTAAAATGACTCAAGGAAGTATACTCTATAGCCATATCATTATGATTTATGTATTTACTAATTTATTATGTCTCTCAGCTTGCGTATTTATATTTAAATTCATATTTATAGTCATTGTGTATGTCTTCATAGGTTTTTTTGTTATTTTATACTTTTATGCAGACCCGTCTAACGATTTAATCTTCAACACAGATCGACGGTTGGCACGATCCCTTAAAAAGAAGATAAATGGTCTTTACCCATCAAGGTATCATGCGATGTCGATGCGAGTCCCAGGTCTGCCAGTATTGTAATTAACAAACAAATATCTAAGGTTAAAATTCAGCACGGATCAATGGCTGGTGCAATACCTTGACCGACAGACGCACACCCTTTATCCATTAAGGAATCACGCCTAGCTAACATGTGTCCAATCAGATCTTTCCCGAGTAGGGTAAAAGTAATTAAACATCACCCAAATCAAATTACATCTTACGGTTGGCATATTCCAGCGATCAAAAAGTAAATGGTCTTTACTCATTAAGGGATCACACCAAAATGTCATGTGTCTTGGGCTCGAAGACATTCTAAGCATTTAGACAACAAAGATAATAGCTGACATTACTGGATTGGTAAAGAAGATTAAATGAGGGTGCACGTCATTTAGAAACAAGTTAAAGTTTGAGCTACTATGCTTCCTATCATTTAGAACATGGGTATAATCAATGGTGATTTTTTAACTTAGCACAAAAGGTGATTGAGTGTTATGAAAGGTTTGAGGTTGATTGGCAGTAAAAGCACAACGATGATCTACAACAGGTGTAATGCCTCAAAGTGGAGATACATGACCTTTAACCTCCAAGGTACTTCGCCTGGTCGACATGTGTCCTAGGCCCACATAAGTTTGAGCAATGTGATTAATTGTTAAAGCATGGAAATCATCGACAGTTGGCACATTCCCTCGATCGAAAATTGAATGTATTTTAGCCTTCAAGGGATTACACGATGATGACACATGTCCTTGACGATGAAAATGATATGACGCTTGGGTGAAAGCATCGACATGGAATTTTCTTTGTCATTTTATATATATTTTAAGTATATTTTATATCTATTAGGGTTCGGTCTACTATTCTATATGTTGTCATTTTCATGCAGGTTTTCAAAGGTGGAAGATACCATTGATTGGTCTGATGATAAGACAACATGATCTTCAGGACTGAGGGATGATTACATGCATATATTCTTGAAGGAATATTTATGAGGGTAGAGGAAGTGAGATAATGGTCAACAATGTCGACGACTCTATTCTTAATGCTGAAAATATCCATTATCATGCAGAGTTTATATGGGTGCTTATGGATGAGCGTATGATCAGAGTGACATCATGATTATTCAAAAAATCATTATTTTGAATTGTCTCTGACAAATCACAAGTGGTTTGTTAGTGACTATTATTTTGAGTCCTTATGGTCGACAACTATTTTTGGACAAGGATATTAATTATTCCTTTATTGTAACTTTTGTTCAATTATTGATCTTTAGGTTAGGTTTTAGTTATCAAGAGACACATTGGTCTGAAGCTTGTATGCATCCCTTTGACATTATATAAATAGGGATTCCAAGACCATGTGGGGAGGGACTATTATCATTATCATTTTTACACATTGGATAGATTTGGACCGACAACTATAACATGAACCTGGATGTACCATTTTTCAAAATCAATAAATATGTAACTTCTTTTTCTTTCATATGTGACAATTGATTCAATTTCATTTTTGATAAGTCCCTTGGATAAAATCTTTTGATTTTTTTTTTCAATACGACAGTTTGATGTTGCATACTTTTGTTTAAATTTACATTTTTATTATCAATTGGTCTTTTCATCTTGCATGGTTAAATGCAATTGACTGGTGGCCATAATAAATTGGTCTGTCATTTTAAAAGTTAAATACAATTGAAAAAAACTGTTGATTTATCCTGAGATACATGCTCATTTGAACAATGTTAAAATGATAGATTCTTACAAACTATCCATGAGGTTGTACCCAGGGTTGGGATGGATTTGACTCTATTGCATGTGTTAAAATAAGAAATCAATCTATTCATTAATTAGATTATGGTTATTTAGTTCATTGTTTATAGTTTTTTGACATCTTATCCATCTATTCATTTCAATTTACACACATATTTACTAAACATTATTTCAATTACTCAAAGTTTTTGTCTTGCAGTGTTTGTAGTGATTTAGCACAATTGGATTTCTTTCATATATATGTCTGCCACACTTGAAAGAGAGGTTTGAGATGCTATCAGACTTCTATAAAAATCCTTAAGCTTGAGAGACAAGTTAAGGTATAGGTCTACCAGCCTTGCTCCTGCAGAGCCAGAATTGCAGAAGTTCCAACCTTGTTTTGGTTGAACTTGTTAGTTGGCCAAATCACTTGGGTTTCCGAGCACTAGATTAGGAGGTCCATAGGAAATCTAATCTATTTATTTCAGCACCAACATATTGGAAACTCTACTGGGGAGAGTTTATCACAGTAAGTATTGTGAATTTACCCAGAGTTTCAGATTTCGCATATCAGAGAACAATTGTACAAGTTTGTTTGAAAGTGCACTCTAGTGGAACGAAGACTCTAGAAGACCAGAAAAAAATATTTTCCTCAAAGCGAGGTGTGACTCTATTCAATAAAACTCAATAGATCTCTGACTTTACTAAGGGAAAATAATCAGAAGGAGATGGTGGATAGTTTTTTCAAATGTATCGATCATTTCAAAGAAAGCCATTTATTCCAGATGGCATCAGGCCATTGGATTTCAACAAATTTAATTATAAACCTAGCAAGTTATCCACAAAACTTTCACAACTTGTACCAAAGTTCCATGGAGAATGGGATGAATCGGCATTGCAAAACTTGGATGTATTTTACATATTTATAGAAGATTATGAGGTGTCGATAGAGGATCAACTGATGAAGCTATTTGTCAGGACATTAAAAGATAATGCCAGACAAGCATATGAATCACTATCCACATAATGTATTTCATCTTGGAAATAGTTTGAGTAGTGGTTCTTATATGAATTTCAAGGTGCAAGTGAAGAAAACAACATGTGTTACGAATGGTATCAAGACCAAAGTTGCAACATGGAAGAGGATCGTAGCATGTCTCAACTTAATTCCTTTTTCAGGTTGGAGAGATTCAAAGGGGATTCTTATGCACACTTTCTGATAAGGAAGGTGAGCATTCTTTGAGATATACCTTCAAACATTAGGCCTCTACACAAGGAAATATTAAATAAAGTTTGTGAGTTGGGAACCATACCAGATGATCCTTCTATAAAGCTCATCATGCATATATTAGAAGAAGATGATGAAGATAGAGAAAAGGAGACTTATGATCAGATTGAATAAGATAGAAATCTCTGTGATGAAGAAGAAAATATGTATTATGAACATAACATGTGCTATGAACATGAAGAAAGTCAAAATTATAATATGGAAGAATAATATTACATGTCCCCTTTGGATACATTCTTCAATTTGGAAAGATAAGAAGCTGAACATGTAGTACATTTGTTCATGAGAATGATAAAGATTTATTAGAAAATACCTTCAGATATCACACCTCGAGGAACAAAATTTATAGATAAACTTCATGAGGTAAGAATCTACCATGATTCTCAATTGAGAGTTTTTCTTGATCAAATATGTGAGGAATTGATGGTAGAAAAGGTTGAATACAGGGAAAAATTTAAAAGTGCTCCAAATTTGACTAGAACAGAAGTCTGTGATCCAACTCAAAAGGCTCATGTACATGAAAATGGTGTTGAAATTTGTGTTGAAATAGATAAAAATGAAAAGAATGATGATATGGAGGAATTAAATTTGGATCCAGTTGAAGAAGAATCTATACATGATGATATTTGTATGGTAACATGTATCAATGACCATGATGGTGAGGAAGAAGACCTTCTTAGTACAAAAGATATTTTAGATTTATTGGACATTGAATATCAAAAACATGTTGAGAAGAGTTGTCAGTTTTTTTTCTCAATTCACCATGATAAACAATTTGATAGATCAACATATATTCAAGAGGTATTAGATCAAGAAGATCATAACTTCCAAGAATTAAATAGAGGAGATGAAATAGAGAAACATACAATGTATGAATAGTAGGAAGAAATTTGAGATGAAAGCTCTCATGGAGATATGCTCGATCTCTCTATGTTCCTGAATCCATTCTTTAAAGAGGAAGTAGAGGAAGATATGTCTGTGTTATCTATATCTTTAAATTTATTATTTAAAGAATATTTTCTATGCAATTAGGTCCACCAGTATCATGAAAAAATAGTGGGCTTAGTGATCATTTTGAGGATGATGAAACTCAAAATAGGTCTGGTGAAGTGTATTCAGAAAGTGAGACACGCATTATTTCATCCTATGAGAATAAGTTGTATCAAACATGTGAAGAGAAGATGGAATCGAACATACATAATGAGGAAAATGTGTTAAATATTAGCTCTAGAAATTATCAGAGTGTCATATCTAGTCAAATTGTAGATAAGAATGAAGTTCGTGAATGTGAGTTATCTTCAAATCCTCTATATAAGGAGAAATGACACCCGAAGAATGGAAATGGGGAATATTGTGTACAAGAGGATAGTCAAGCAAAGGAGACTCATTTTAATTCTTTTATAACTAATCATGTACATGATTCTAGGGATCTTTCATTCAATGAAGACCACAGTGCACCTAATGATTTATCAAAGAAAAAAACATAATATGAAAAGCCAACGATTGCATTGATGTGGTAGAACCAATAAGTATTCTCTATAAGGATGATACATCTAATAAAACAAGGGATCAAATGTTGGGGCTAAATGATTATGAAATTTGTATCTTTTCAAATTTCTTGTTGATAAAAAAATGGGAAATTATGATCCTAAGAAAGTGATGAAGGGAAAAAATACTATGATCAAAAGGAAGGAGTTCTTGCATGATCATAATTGGGTGTTCACTAGAGGAAAGGATGAAGTTTCACTTAAGGTGGGGGGGATTGGGCCTTCCTGATTTCACTTTGCATTAGGTAAAGAGTAGATACTTGGTCTTCTTCTAGAGATAACTAAGATCTTTCTTTGTCCGGGTATGAACACACATCCCCAGAAAGAGCCACTAGTGGAACCCAAATTTACATGTCAAATTTGCATATCCAAATGACTTAGGGAGGTATAATCTATACCCATATCATTATGATTTATATATTTATTAATTTCTTATATCTCTCACCATGCATATTCATATTTATAGTCGTTGTGCATATTTTCGTGGGTTTTTTTTTTATTTTATACTTTTATGCATTTTCGTCTAGCAATTTAATCTTCAAAATAGATCCATGGTTGGCGCAATCCCCTAAATAGAAGATAAAATATATTTACCCATCAATGCATTGCACAATGTTGAAGCATGTCCTAGGCCCGCTAGTACTCTAAGTAACGAATGAAGGTCTAAGGTTAAACTTCAGCGATGATCAATTGCTAGCACAATCCCTCGATCAACATATGCACATCCTTTATTCATTAAGGCATCACTGATGAGTACAAATTATTGCCTTTATTTTGTATAACTTAAATACTCTATTCTAATTTTTTTCAAGACATTTGTGAACCTAGCCAGTTAAAACTTGTGATAAAGTCCAGATAGAACTGATAAAACATGGGTAGATATTTGTGACATATTTTGCCAATATTATACATATAGTGTAGTATTTCATATAACCATCGGAATATATGTTTTGATATCTGGATTTAATTTGAGTAAAGCTTTTTGCATGAATATTTCTGCATCACAACTAACTTGTCAGGGAAGGAAGCAGTTGGAGAGTGGTCGACAACATTCAAGGAAGACTGTTGAGGACTAGCTACAGCAGAGTGATCATCATAGCACCAGGATACATGGCTTCTACAATGGAGGAGCCACTATTCCATGATGTGGGGATGTAGCGCTACTATATTCCCTCTACACTTTATTATGTTGAACTGGTCGCCCAAACTTTATTACCCACACCGCGGGCTGTTGCGTTTCCATCTTCTTCTCCGACATATTTTCAGCAAGACAGTTTCTTTTCTGTTTTGTAATAAGTGTTCGATCGTCTATTTATAGGGATTGGCTGATAGTTTGTAGTGGGTTAGAAGAGTTAGAGAAAAAGAGAAAGCTTTTGGAAGAAAACTGTTATATCTTACATCAAGTTATTTTAAGTTTCATGTATTGTTCTTATGTAATGAGTTTTTGAAATACTATGAAGTAATTCTTGGTTTACATTCTGTGTTAATAGATTAGAAAAAGCCAAGAAAGGGGGCCCACTTGGGAGGTGGAATAGATTAGAGTAGAGTATATTTATTTCCACCATTTCTGGTATTTCCAGTATTTCAGATAGAAGTTATAGTTTCTTCCTGCAGCATTGTACTTTGTGAATGTTCCTGCAGCATCTGCAAGAATAGTTATAATGGATGTTCTAGGTTGAAAGTATAGGTTTAAGTAGAGTTTGAAATTTATAGCATTCATTTTAGTAAGGAGATAAGTGTATTCTTTTCCTGTTGCATGAGTGTAGGTTTATTTTATGCATTTCTTACCTTCCTGCAACATAAGCATAATGACTCTTTAAGGAACCTAGTGCACATACTGTGCCGACCATTTCAAGTATACATCCCTGGGTTGACAAGTTAAATGCACCTCATAGTGGGATAAGTAGTCATTAGGAAGAAACTATTCCTAAGAAAGGCCTTGAGCATGATTATTCCACACCTATTGTGAGGCGGTTCATTTTTGGCGCCGCTGCCAGGGATGGTGTCAAGCTAGGAACATTTTTTTGAGTCATTTTTTCATTCCTAGTTATTTTTTAGTTTTGTATTCCTAAAAATTGCTTCACAAGTGTGAATAATTCAATTGCATGCCGAAGAGAAAGGCGATGAGATGAATATGGCAGATTTCTCCCAGTAGAGTCTGCTAATTTGAGTGAGGAAGTTGAAGAAGTTGTGTTACCCTTTGAAGACGCAAGTCCCGACTTTCCTGCAGGATCTTCCTCTAGAGAAGAACCATTTGATATAAGTGATTTTTGGCCTTTTGCTAAAATCTTGGCCAACTTTATATATAATTCCGGCCTAAATCCACCCATTTTTAACAATGCGGTTGCTAATGCTCCTTTCTAGCAGCAACCCCATAATCAAATACCCTAGTAATGGCACACCCTACTTTCCCATTTCCTCTCCCGAGCCTTATAAACAATGCTAATCTCAAAAATATACCTACAGCTGCTCTTCCGAAGCTTTATGGTCTTATAACGGAGGATCTTGACACTTTCTTGTTTGAGTTTGACATACTCTGTCAAATCTTTGACTATAATACCGATGCCCATAAGCTTAAGTTGTTTCCTGCAACACTGAAAGAGTCAGCCTTACGATGGTTCATGGGCTTAGGAGCCAATGCAGCAGGTACCTGGGATGAGATGCAGACATTGTTTTTGCAGAAATACAAAGATTATTGCAACGGGAGTGACCCAAAAGGAGATGATATCTTTAGGATATCTCAAAAGGAGGATGAAACATTGGAGGACTATGTTTCATGTTTCTTGTACACAATACAGAAGAACCCCCAACATGTACTGGCAGATGATTCGTAGAAACTAGTCTTCTTAAGAGGGGTAAATGAAAATTGTTTGGAAGCATTAGACTTGATGGTTGGTGGAGACATATCCCAATCCTCTTGGGATGATCTCAAGAAAATCTTTCTCAATTAATCAAGGTCAACTGTGAAGAAAGGCAGAGGATACCAGCCCATAGTCACAAAAGGGATTAGTTCGGGCGTTTCAAAGCTGGAGATATCTAATTTGCTCACAGATTTCAAGCAAGACATCATAAATGATGTAGCTACACATCTTGACACAATGACTGCCAGGAAGAAGCATGTAGAGGCTAAATCACAATTGGCTAAGTACTGTCCACACTGCCGCAAACAAAAGAAAGATTGTGGATGTAAGGTGGTAGCAAACCTGGAAAATCAACATTTGCTAACTGACTACATGAAGATAGATGGAGACAATGATCAAGTGTTCTTCGTTGCTTAACGTCAACCATGGCCTTCACAACAAGGTATGCCACAAGATCCTCTATAATTTTCAAATTCTAACAATAATAAGTGGAAAAACCAAAGTTATCAGAACACTTCTCAGTACTCTCAACCCCAGTGGAAAAACTAGCAAAATAACCAGTGGCCTAACCAACAAAATAACCAGTGGCCTAATTAGTAGAATCAATGGAAACCACCACAAGGAAATTAGTAGCAAACTAATCAATGTAGGGGGCCTCCATAGTGGCCTAACCAAAATTCTGGCTGTCCACAATTACCACCTCCAGTGCAACCACCTGCAATAATGCCACCTCGTACAACAACTAATGCTAATCCAAAGCCAACCCAATTGCCTGCTCAACCTCAGCCAAGTCCAAACAACAAATAGTAGCAGTAGAAAATGTACACTACTGACACTTAGCAGTGCCCTACTTATTCACTAGAGATATCTGATATTCATTTGAGGTTCGGTACCACTCTGCCTACACCTAAATATCCTATTATCATAGAAGTTGCAGACGTTCCTGTAGCACTACTTCCAGAAGCCACACTGCCAAATACCAGCCAACCAACTGATATACCCAGTAGAACTACTATCCACACTTCAATAAATCCACCCTTTTCAAATAGCCTAAACAAAGAAAAACCTATATCCCAAGAGGAAGAAACATTTGATATTATTGAGCAGCTGAAAAATATGAACATCCAAATCCCTCTGTTCTAAGCTATCAAAGATATACCTCTTTATGGAAAGGCTATTAAGGAAGCATGCCTTAAAAAGCCAAGAAGGAAGAAGAAATACCCTCAAATAGTACATGTTGTAGGGAAATTAGCAGATATCATGTTAGGGAAGGTGGTAATACCAAATTATTCAGATCCTGGCAGCCAAGTAGTCGACCTAATAATAAATGGACAGACTGTGAAAAATTCTTTAGTTGATTTGGGAGCAGCAATAAATGTGATGACTAAAGATACAATGCATAGGCTAAGCATAGAAGGCTTAAGAACAACACCCATAGTGTTACAACTTGCTGATAGTTCAACTATTACTCTAGATGGTCTCATAGAAGATGTGGTAGATACCTTAGATTCATGGGAGTATCCTGTTGATTTTCTTATCCTATCACCTAAAGTAAATTTTGCTGGCTATCCTATAATCTTGGGAAGACCCTGGCTAGCCACCACTGATGCCAAAATTAATTGCTGATTAGGTAGTATGAAAATTTCAAATGGTCAAGCCATAAGGAAGCTAGCTCTATATCCTCCTGCCCAACCCCAGCCAGACTTGGGAGAGCCTATTTGGCCAGACTTAGGGGATGAGGAAGAAGAGCTGAATTCAGTAGCCCAGCTCATGATGTTGCATAGGAAATCTTTTCTAAAGATCCAAGAGGAAGATGATGTAATACAAAGCATTCTTACCAATGAATGTATTGTGGCTAAAGATGTTTCAGAGAGTTTTGTTTTACAAATATGTACCTATGAGGACTGTGTATTTCCAGCAACCCCTGAGATAATTGATAAATTACTGATAAGTGAAATAGCTACAAGTCCAGTGCCCGAAGTATCAATGGTAAAGCTAACAATAACAGTGGAGCTTTCCCCTGGTCATAACCTCCATGTAAACAACAAGTTGTCCCAATCACAGTTGGCATTGTTAACCAAGCTCCTCAGTCAGCATGAAAAATCCTTTGCATGGGATTATGGGGATATGAAAGGAATAAACCCTAAACTCTGTACCCATAGAATCTACATCAGTAATGGAAGCTTGCCACTTTGTCAACCTCAGAGGAGAATAAATCTCGCACTGAGAGAAATAGTTAAAACTGAGTTGCAGAAGTTGTTGGATGCTAGATTCATCTATCCAATCTCTGATAGCTAGTGGGTATCACCATTGGTAATTGTACCTAAGAAAGGAGGTAAGTGGCAGATATGTGTGGATTACAGGGAATTAAATAATGCCACAAGGAAGGATCACTTTCCTTTACCTTTTATTGACCAGGTCTTGGATAATTTGGGTGGAAAGAAATATTTCTCCTTTCTGGATGGATATAGTGGTTACAATCAGATAAGCATTTCCCCCAAAGATCAAGAGAAGACCACATTCACATGCCCTTGGGGAACATATGCTTATTCAGTATTACCATTTGGCTTATGCAATGCACCTGCTACCTTTCAGAGAGCAGTGATCAACATCTTTGCTGATATATCATATGATTGCATGGAAATCTACATGGACGACTTCACTACATTTGGTGTCACATTTGAGGAAGCCCTAAAGAAATTAGAGAGAGTACTAATCAAATGCAAGGAAAACAACCTGTCTCTCAATAGTGAAAAGTGCTTTATGATGATGCAGGAAAGTGTGGTGTTGGGACATTTTATCTCTGAAGTTGGAATCTAGGTAGACCCTGCGAAGATAGAGGTAATTCTCACACTCCCTATTCCCACTAAGCAAAAAGATGTAAGATCTTTCCTAGGTCACGTTGGCTATCATAGGAGGTTTATCTAGAACTTTAGTCAAATAGCTAGTCCTTTGTACACCTTACTTACCAAAGAAGTTGAATTTGCTTGGACAAAAGAATGTGATGAATCCTTCCTACAACTCAAGTCACTTTTGACAACTGCACCAATACTTAGGGGTCTTGACTGGACTTGGCCATTTCACATACATATAGATGCTTCAAACTATGTCGTAGGTGTTGTCTTAGGACAAAAGCCTAGAAACCTTGAAAATGCAATCTATTGTATCAGTAAGAGTCTCCATGGACCAGAGTTAAACTATACAGTGACTGAAAAAGAATTACTAGCAGTAGTTTATGCTCTGAACAAATTCCACCATTATGTAATTAGTTATCCCATCTTTTTTCATAGTGACCATGTAGCAATTAAGTATCTCATGAAAAAACCTGCCATCACAGGAAGGTTAGCAAGATGGCTTCTTCTTTTGTAGGAATTTGATATAACAATCATTGACAAGCCAGGGAAAGAAAACGTGGTAGCTGATAATCTATCTAGAATTCACCATGCTGAAGAAGATACTACTTTGATAGATGATGCATTTCCAGATGAGCATTTATTTCATATTTCTATCCAAAATCCTTGGTATGCTGATATAGCTAATTACCTAGTAGCTAACAAAATGCGCACACATTTCTCTTATAAGGATAAGAGGTTGCTTGTAGAGAAAAGCTTCCATTTCTCTTGGATTGATAACACATTATTTTACACTGGACCTGACCAAGTCATGAGGAGATGTGTGAGAGAAGATGAGACACATGACATTTTGCATGAATGTCATAATGAACCATGTGGGGGACACTTTGTAGCCAAAACGACAACACTAAAGATTTTAACAACTGGTTACTACTGGCCTACACTTCACAAAGATGCAACCAGTTATACAAGGAAGTGTGATAAATGTCAAAGAATGGGCCGACCAACAAGATCAGATGAAATGCCCTTAAACCCACAGGTGGTGGTAACACCATTTGTTAAATGGGGCATGCACTTTATTGGTCCAATAGACCCTCCATCCAATGGGAAGTCATACATTATGGTGTGCACTGATTACCTAACAAAATGGGTCAAAGTAAGAGCAATGAAGCATGCCAGGGACCATAAAGTTGTTGAATTTCTGTATGAAGAAATTTTTACTAGATATGGCGTGCCAAGAGAACTTGTTACTGATCAAGGTACCCAATTCACTTCCAATATAATAAAAAATCTCATGAAGGAATATAATATCAGACATCGGAAGTCAAGCCCCTATCACCTTCAAGCCAATGGACAAGCATAAGTTACCAATCGGGAGATAGAAGCAATCTTAACAAAGGCAGTTCATTTGCATCGCTGAGATTGGAACAACAGACTATTAGAAGCCATCTGGGCATATAGAATAGCATGGAAGACCACCACAGGGTTCACTCCATTTGAACTGTTATATGGTAAAGAAGCAACGCTACCCATTAAATTTGAACACAAGACATTAAGAACAGCGCTAGAGTTAAATATTGATCTTCCTGCAGCATAGAGAGAGCGCTTGTTGCATCTCAATTCTTTGGATGAAATGCACAAGTTTTCCCTACAACACAAAAAAATTGTCCAAAAGCAAAGGAAATAGTGGCACGAATCCCATATTAAGAGAAAGCAGTTCCAGGTTGGAGATTGGACATTGTTGTATGATTCTAGATTCCAAGAAATACCAGGCAAGCTGTAGACATGATGGCTGGGTCCATATGAAATAAGCCATGTATTTACAAATGGAGCTGTCTAGTTGACCACAATTGACCCAGTACACTTCAAGCTATTAGTCAATGGTCATCAACTAAAGTTGTACCACCAGCCATAGACAAAAGATGACTTCCTGCAACAATTCAACCATCCAGTTTTCAAGGATCAGCAAGTAACACTTCCTGCAGCAGAGGGTGCCAACCTTCTTCCTACAGCTCTTCAATAACAATTCCTTTGAAACATGTCCATAATAAAAAAATTATGTTTACATAAAGTTCAATTCTCCATTCACTTTCTACATTCTTCTTTTTCAACTCATTTCATTCCTTAATCTTCCATCCACCCACTTCCCACGACATCATTTTTCAATGCTTTCAATAAAGAGATCGTGCACTAATGCATGCCGCTACCATCGTCATTCCACTCTTGCCACCTTCTCTTGGCACATGAAATGATCAATTGACAGGTATGAGATTTTCAAATTTATTTCCATTTTTAGCGCATAGATTTCGTTGGTTATATCGAATACTGCAATAAATGTATCGTTGCGGCCTTAAGCCAGTTCCATACCTTCTACCAAGTCTAACAAGTGAGGACACTTTTCAATTTTTTGTAGGGGGTAGGGAAGTGTGCCAATTCCTAAATTTCATTTCTATTTACTCATTAAGATCCTCAAATCTATACTTCGGCCTTGTCTTAATTAAAACCCAGCTGCCACATCACACAAGTGTCAAGTGTCGTACCTTTATTTCCCAAATAAACCCCTAATTGTTAGACTAGATGTGACCCAAAATTAAAACCATGACATAACTCTCGCATGAATATCTATAATTCATTCTATTAAAGTACATTATTATTGTTCATACCAAGAATACTAGAAGAATGTGAAAAAGGGTCTGTGGTTTTACAAGAGGTAGTCTAAAATTCAAAAGAGAAGAAGGTAATTGTCGAGAACAGAGCAGAGGTTGAATTTGGTAAGTACAAATGGGAGGCCAATTGTAGTGGCATGAACCAGTATTTCATGGTATTTTACTTTCTGATGTTCAGGAAGTAAGAAGATTTAATGCCTATGGATGGCTGGGATATTTCTTGAAATTGACAGAGTTTGATGAAGAAGTAGCAACATAATTTGCAAACACATTTGATGAAGGCCAAGCAATAGTGTGGGGTTTGACAGTCGTTACAACAAAGGAACAAATAGCGAAAGTAACTGAGATTCCAGCGGCAGGGAAACACTACCCCAATGCGCATGATGCCAGGTCAGATAGGGCCCAGTTTACCCTACCAGGTGACCCTCCTTTGGAGATTACTAAACAGGGGTGCAAAACAATGTCCATTCCTCTGCCGTATTATAAGTTGGCCACGTATATTATCAGGTATTTTACCTGTGAAGGAAGATTTTCTAATTTGCACACGCATCATTTTAAGTTGCTTAGTTATGTATGACATAATATTCCAATGAATGTCCCCAATTTCTTGTTTAATATGTTATGCATTAGTGCCGAGGAAACCCAGAAAGGGAATGACAATTCTGTTACTCACCATGCCCTAATTAAATTGCTCATAGAGAAATCTCTTAGGGATGTCTCTCCTATGGCATGGGCAGAATTTTTCCATCATAAAACCCTGTAGCCTCAGATTGCCCCTAATGTGAAAATTAGCCAAGATAATGTAGTCCCCACTGACCCAACTGATGAGCAAGGTACCCAAGGGGAAGAAACTAAAAATTTACAAGAAACTATGCCTTTACCTGCTCATATGAGAAATGTACCTACTTCTGCCCAAAAAAAAGGAAAATGGAAGTTAGAGGGAGAAACTTCGGTTCCTGCAGCTGAGCCATGAAACCCTACAGTCTCAAGAGGGAAGAAAATGAAGTCAGTTCCTGCAGTGACTACTCCTGCAGCCACTACTCCTACAACAGACAAACCAAAAAGGGTTAGTAAGAAAAAGGCTATAGAGGTTGAGGAAACCCCTATAAGAAGAAGCTCTATGATGAGAGGCAAGATTCCCAAAGTACCCACTGAAAGCCAGTCTGCTTCCCCCAAACGATTTGAGGAGGAAACTCCTATTCATATTGTTCCGGATGATTCTCCCAACCAATCTGAGATTCTAGAAATTTCTCAAAATCTAGATGAGGAGTGTGAAGATGAGCCAAATGTATGTCAAAATAACCCAGGAGCTAGTCATCAAGATGTTCTGAACCTTGAAGAAGAAACCCCTATAACTCACCAGCAAGCTTGCACAGAAAATGCCCTAGTTTCCTAGAAGTGAACTTGGTTAATAAATTTCTTAGAACAGTCATGGAGGGAACAAAGAGGAAGAATAACCAAGATGGAAATAGTGGTTCGATTACTCTGCAAATGCTTCTCTTCTAGTTATATAATAAGCATGTGTTGACAACCATTCTATGGGGAGAAGATAAAAAGAAATTGCAGAAAGTAATAGCAGAACAAGGAGAGGAAATTGCAGAATTAAAAGGTCAATTGGAAAAATAGAAACAAAGGATGGAACATGCCCTTAAGCTGATTGAACAGATAATTTCTTGTAGACCGCCACCTAGGGTCTATACCATCTGTCTAAAAGAAAAATTCCTCTTATTCCAGTTTATGATGACCCTCAAGGATGTAAACATAGAGTTCAAATCAGCCCAGGAATTTTATGGTTTATACCAGACCCTTCCATCGTGGCAACAAAACATACTCTATGAGTTGTATGTGCATAATTTCATCATCCCTACAGAGACTGAATGGAACCCCCTCCCTTACATAGGGGATATACACCTAAGGGCCCTAATGTCTTGGATGCATAATGAGTTCAACTATGATAGGCAACTAGAGAATTATAGAGAATTGGAGAAATCGAAACCCTTGCCATTAAGAGCAGAAAGCAGTCAACTAGAAGTGTTCCTGAGGGATTGGTTCTGTATAGTCTGAAAATGGAAGCACTTCCATTGTATATGTGTTTAGCCTTCTGAGTAAGTGGTTTGGGATCATGGAAAGTGCCTTGAATGGGTTCATGATCTTGACATGGCTTCCCCGTTGTTCTGTCCCTCTTTCCACTCTTGTTTAGCCTGATTTCTGCATTCTGGACTGCAGATTGGTGATTCTGGGCTTCAGGATCAGGGTTGAGATTTTAGGTCTATGTCAACCTTGACCCTAACCTAGGTCAGGGTCAACCTCAACCTTGACACAGGGTTCAGATCCTGGGGTCTCACAGTTTTTGGAGGTCAGCCTTTGCAAAAAGTTTTTCCCACTTCCAGGTCGGTTGTTTCGGGTTCTGAAGTGTTGATTCCTAAATTATATTTAATATAGGTCCTCTCCTAGGGCTAAAGGCTTTAATGGGAATTTAATCCTCCTATGTAGGCCTCCTTAGAATATTGTTCCCTAATTCCATATAAAATGGAAGCTTTCTCTCTCATTTTCTCTGAGCATTATGAACCATCATCAAGCGAACAAAGTCTTCTAATCGTGATCAAGCATCTTCAAAATATCATCAAGAGAAATTCAAGCAAGCTAAGGAGTAATATTTCAAGCAAGCATTTATCCATTCAAGTATCCATTTTCATGAAGGAGATCCATTGGAGGCCATTGAAGGATTGAAGCTACATGGTGCCCTTTTGGTGATCTCTCCATCCATCTTCTTCCAAGCCACTTCCAAATTCAAGAACCCATTCAAGACTTGGTGTTGGAGATCTACAAGAAAGAGATTGAAGACATCGTACCTTTCTACATTCCACATTTTGAGGCATACTTGTGGATTCAAGGATTTGAATCCTCCACAAGGACTTTTACAAGCAAGGTGAATTTATGCATTTACTTTGTCCATTTCTGCAATTTCAATTATATATATTTAAGGTTAATTCCAAAATCGGGGTTTGACCAAGGCAAACCCCTTCCCCACAACCAAAAAACCTCTTTTTCTTGTAGGTACAGGTTCAGAATAGTTGATTTGAGACTAGATCTGGATACCCTTTTCGGCTTTCTTTTAGACTGCGTGAACAAATTTTCTATTGAACTTGTGCAGGTTAGGGTCGACATTATTGGGTCAGGGTTGACATTTTTGGGTCAAGGTCAACCTTTTTCATAAGACGACATTGGAAAGGAAAAAATATTTTTTGGGTTTTGTTCGTCTCTGCGTTCTAGTTTGGGATCAATTGTCAGTTTTTCCAGAAACAATCTACAGACCTCAAAAAATAGCATTCTTTGATCTAAAATATTTTGAGGATAGTGAATTTTTTCTATTTCTTTAATTACTGTCATATATTATTTATATACATATAATTAACAGAATTTAAGGTATCATTCTTCTCATTCTCTTTCCCAATTAGTTGATTCATTTGTGCATTAGCCCTTCCTTGGGGTTGATCAACTTGGATCTCCCATATGTGCATTTGAGGGTAAAAAGGAACATCTTATCTTCTCCTTAATCACAATTGTAATACTTAATCAATACAATTCAATTAAGATTAAGGGATTCAATACATTCTAGGCAACTTAAAGGACAATTTACACATCAACACCTTACATTTCAAGATAATCAACAATCAATCATTCTTAGTACATTATACATGTTTAATAAACATATCTCTATTTCAATTCCCTTTACATTTTTACAATTCACCATCACATTTTTATATTGTACATTTTGGTGAACCCGCGATAGACAACTCTTTTGTTTTGGTGTTAGATTTACATTGTTTATGCTAGATCTTGCATTTTCTTTCAAATTGCATTTAAATTCAATTAATCAAAATTTTTTGTTAGTTCATTGGCATTGTATTAGTGTATGAGATTTATCACATCTAGTCTTACTTATAGTATCCCAGTTAGAAGAAGTCGTAGACTTATGGGTTCCTTTGATCCCGAGTCTTCCTCTCCTTTCCGTAGGATCCCAGATGACAATTTGATAACTCATGATTCTAATCCTTCCATGGAGCATAACTCTTGTCACTCATCTCATGATGAAGATGACGCTTTAAGGGTTCCTCCTGAACAAGTGCAAAACCTTTCAACCGAACTTGATAAAATGGGAAATTGGCTTATCCAAGAAAACCATAATCAAGATTCTATCCAA
>MU224049.1:4163348-4185762 GCA_018584345.1 Thuja plicata | reverse complement strand
GCATTTACTTTGTCCATTTCTGCAATTTCAATTATATATATTTAAGGTTAATTCCAAAACTGGGGTTTGACCAAGGCAAACCCCTCCCCCACAACAAACAAACCTCTTTTTCTTGTAGGTACAGGTTTAGAAAAATTGATTTGAGACCAGATCTAGATACCCTTTTCGGCTTTCTTTTGGACGACGTGAACAGATTTTCTATCGAACCTGTGCAGGTCAGGGTCGACATTATTGGGTCAGGGTTGACATTTGTGGGTCAAGGTCGACCTTTTTCATAAGATGAAATTGGAACAGAAAAATATTTCTGGGTTTTGTTCATCTCTGCGTTCTGGTTCGGGACCAACTATCAATTTTTCTAGAAACAGTATACAGACCTCAGAAAACAACATTTTTTGATCTGCAATATTTCAAGGTTAGTGCATTTCTGCTATTTCTTTAATTACTGTCATATATCATTTCTATACATATAATTAACAGAATTTAAGGTATCATCCTTCTCATTCTCCTTCCCAAATAGTTGATTCATTTGTGCATTAGCCCTTCCTTGGGGTTGATCAACTTGGATCTCCCATTTGTGCATTTGAGGGTAAAAAGGAACATCTTATCTTCTCCTTAATCACAATTGTAATACTTAATCAATACAATTCAATTAAGATTAAGGGATTCAATACATTCTAGGCAACTTAAAGGATAATTTACACATCAACACCTTACATTTCAAGATAATCAACAATCAATCATTCTTAGTACATTATACATTTTTAATAAACATATCTCTATTTCAATTCCCTTTAAATGTTTACAATGCACCTACCATCACATTTTTATATTGTACAGGTTCAAACTGACATATGGGAATGTTAAAAAGGAAATAAGAGATAAAATTTTCAAGCTTAGAACATATGTGTATGAAGAATATGACAAAATGTCTTATTTTGTATTCCAAAGAGCCTTAACTGGTGCAAGAAGTAGGTGGAGAAGATTATCAGAGGCATTCAAAAGGTCAGAGCCACACAAACCCATTAACCTTGAAGCAGCCATACACCGAGCATCGAAATACATGGCGTTGTGTAGGCAAATTAGGCAGGAGCTCTGGTGTTCGCTCACAATGTAGCTACCCATGCTCCTTTGGCCCCTGTATGCCATCAACACTGTGAGGCTTGATAGGTTGTAGGAGGATCATAGAAGGGAAGTTTGGAAAGAACAAGAGGATTCTACTACTCCTTCAAGAGCCAGAGGCGACGAAGAACTAAAGTTGGTGACTTTAGGTCAATTGCCAAAAGATGCAATGCTTGAGGACAAGCATTTGATTAACCAAGGGGTAGATGATGAGGCCAAATTATTGCCTTTACTTAGTATAACTTAAATACTCTGTTCTAATTTCTTTCAAGACATTTGTGAACCTAGGCAGTTAAAACTTGTGATAAAGTCCAGATAGAACTGATATACCATGGGTAGATATTTGTGACATATTTTTCCAATATTATACATATAGTGTAGTATTTCATATAACCATTAGAATATATGTTCTAATATCTAGATTTAATTTGATTAAAGCTTGCTGCATGAATATTTCTGCATCACAACTAACTTGTCAGGGAAGGAAGTGGCTAGAGAGTGGTCAACAACATTCAAGGAAGACTGTTGAGGACCAGCTATGGTGGAATGATCATCATAGTACCAGGAGACACGACTGCTACAATGGAGCAGCCACTATTCTAGGATGCGGGGATGTAGTGCTTCTATATTCCCTCTGCACTTTATTATGTTGAACTAGTCACCCAAACTTTATTACCTACACCGCGGGCTGTTGCGTTTCCATCTTCTTCTTCGACATGTTTTCAGCAAGATAGTTTCTTTTCTATTTTGTAACAAGTGTTCGATCCTCTATTTATAGGGATTGGCTGATAGTTTGTAGTGGGTTAGAAGAGTTGGAGAAAAAGAGAAAGTTTTTGGAAGAAAACTGTTATATCTTACAGCAAGTTATTTTAAGTTTCATGTATTGTTCTTATGTAATGAGTTTTTGAAATACAATGAAGTAATTATTGGTTTACATTCTGTGTTAAAATATTAGCAGAAGCCAAGCAAGGGGGCCCACTTGGGAGGTGGAATAGATTAGAGTAGAGTAGATTTATTTTTTGCATTTCTGGTATTTCTAGTATTTTAGATAGAAGTTACAATTTCTTCCTGCAGCATTGTACTTTGTGAATGTTCCTGTAGCATTTGCAAGAATAGTTATAATGGATTTTCTAGGTTGAAATTATAGCTTTAAGTAGAGTTTTCAATTTCTAGCATTCATTTCAGTAAGGAGATAAGTGTATTCTTTTCCTGCAGCGCTAGTGTAGGTTTCTTTTATGCATTTCTTACCTTCCTGCAGCATAAGCATAATGACTCTTTAAGGAACCTAGTGCGCATACTGTGCTGACCATTTCAAGTATACATCCCTGGGTTGACAAATTAAATGCACCTCATAGTGGGAGAAGTAGTCCTTAGGAAGAAAATATTCCTAAGAAAGGCCTTGAGGATGATTATTCCACACCTATTGTGAGGCGGTTCAATCACGACTAGATAATATGTGTCCGAACAGATATCGCCTGAGTGGGGTCAAAGGAATTAAACATCGCACAAGTCAAATGACATCTTACAATTGGCATATTCCTCCGATAAAAAAGAAAATGGTCTTTACTTATTAAGGGATCAGGCCTGAACACCACGTGTTCTGGGCCAGCAAAAGTTTTGAGCAATAAGACAACAAGGATAACAACTGGGATTACTGGATTGGTTGAGTAGGTTAAATGAGTTTTCACATCAGTTTGAAACAAGTTAAAGTTTAAGCTACTAAGGTTTCTATCTTTTAGCACATGGGTATAATCAATGGTGATGTTATAACATAGCACAAAACGTGATCGAGTATTATGAAAGGTTTGAGGTTTATCGCCAGTTAAAGCACAATGATGATTTGTGATAGGTGTAATGCCTCAAATAAGAGATGCATGACCTTTAACCTTCAAGGAATTAGGCTTGGTTGACACATGTCCTAGGCCCACAAAAATCTGAGCAATGTTATCAACTGTTAAAGCATGGAAAGCATCGACAGTTGGTGCAATCCCTCGATTGAAAATTGAATGTCTTTTATCCTTCAAGGGATTGCGCGATGATGAAACATGTCCCCAATGGTGAAAAGGATATGATGCTTGGGTGGAAGCGTCGACATGGAATTTTCTTTTTCATTTTATATATTTTTAATTATATTTTATATCTATTAGGGTTTGGTCTACTATTTGATACGTCATCATTTTCATGCAGAGTTTGGTCGTCTATTTGATACGTCATCATTTTCATGCAGATACCATGGATCGGTATGATGATAAGACAAAATGATCTTTGGGACTAAGGGATGATTACATGCAAACATTCTTGAAGGAATATTTACGAGGATAGAGGATGTCAAATTATGATCAAAAACATCGACGATTCTATTCGTAATGCTGAAAATATCCATTATTATGCAGAGTTTATATGGGTTCTTATGGATGAGCGTATGATTGGAGTGCCATGATGATTATACATAGAATAATTATTTTGAAATGTCTCTGAAACATCACAAGTGATTTATTAGTGACCATTATCTTGAGTCCTTATGGTCGAAAACCCTTTTTAGACAAATTATTCCTTGATTGTAACTGTTGTTCAGTTGTTGATCTTTAGGTTAGAATTTAGTTATCAAGAGACACATTGATTTGAATATTGTACGAATCCCTTGGAATTTATGTAAATAGGGATTCCAAGACCATGTGGGGAGGGATTATTATTATTATTATCATTTTAACATATTAGATAGATTTGGATCAACAACTGTAACATGAACCTGGATGTACCATTTTTTTGAAAATAAATAAAGATAAGTTATTTTTGTTTCATTTGTGGGGGTTGATTCAATTTCATTTTTGATTAGTCCCTTGGATAAAATGTTTTGATTTTCTTCAATATGGTAGTTTGATGTTGCATACTTTTGATTAAATTTACAACTTATTCAATTGATTGGTGGCCATAATCAATCCCTCTATCATTTTAAAAGTTAAATACAATTGAAACAAAATGTGGATTTATCCTAAGATACATGCTCATTTGAACACCGTTGAAGTGATAGTTTCTTTCAAACTGTCTCTCAGGTTGTACGTAGGATTGGGATATTTTTACTCTATTGCCCATGATAGAATAAGGCACTGATCTATTCATTAATTGGATTATAGTTATTCAATTCATTCTTTATATTTTTGTGACATCTTACTCATCTATTCAATTCACTTTACTAAACATTGTTTCAATTACTCAAAGTTTTTCAGTCTTGTAGTGTTTGTAGCAATTTAGCACAATTGGATTTCTTTCAAGTATATATTTTCCACACTTGAAATAGAGGTTTGAGATGCTATCAGATCTTCTATAAAAATCCTTAAGCTTGAGAAATAAGTTAAGGTATAGGTCTACCATCCTTGGTCCTGTGGAGCCAGAATTGCAGAAGTTCCAATCTTATTTTGGTTGCACTTGTTAGTTGGCTAACTCACTTGGGTTTCCCAACACTGGGTTGATAGGTCCATATGAAATCCAATCTGTTGATTTGAGCACCAACACAATGTTCACTAAGGAGAATGAATCATGTTTCATCAATTCTATATTTCATTAGAATATCTATTTTTGAATGGATTCTAGTATGACACAGTTTAGGTGACTCCTGAAGTTGTGAAAATATTTTGTATGTAATATTTTATGAGTACATGTCAGGTATAATCCACCACTGAAACAAGTTTTTAGAGTATGACTTTTTGGCATTGCTATGAAAGAGGGAGAATAATGAATTGATGACAGTTATCTACCGAGAGATATTGAGGGAGAAGAATGAATTGCTAATATTTACTCATGAAGGAGATTCAGATTAGAAAGATTAAAGTGGAAACAAATATATCAACTTAGAGGGAGTACAATTATGTATTGAGAGCTACCATTATTAATTGCTATAACATTGTTATAGTGGTTCCCATCAATGCCAAAGAGGGAGATTGTTTATTAAATGATGTTTATATGATGGAGATGATGAGGACTAAGTGATACTAAGTATCATGATCGTAGAAATAGTTAGATCAGTTGTTGTTTGGTCAATGATGTCAAGCAATGGATTAATTGATTTTTATAATGTTACCATATCTTAAAAGGAGAAGTTAAATGGGTGAAAAATACAGATAAAAAAATGATGAAGTAATGATGTTATAGTTGTTTTCTACTATATTTAATGTTATCAAATTGGTACATTTGATTGATTAGGTCAGGAACTGCAACAAATTAAGTTATGACTGAAAGAGATACTTTACCGAGATAGACTGAGTCAGTCGGTATAATTTTGTGTGAGTCAGTTACAGTTACCGAGCACCAAGAATCGAGAACAAGTTAGACAATGAGAAGTGAAGAAGTTAGTTACCGAGTTATAAAGCATTTTTTACCGAGTTCAGTATACTGATACTAAATGACGATGAAATCAAATTTAATGTGAAACGATGATGAGATGGTTGAGGAAATCAATTAAATGAAGTTTGTTACAAGATCTACGAATAAGAAAATTCAATGTGAAGATCTAAGGCGAAGATCAAGCGGTTAAAAAGAAAAATGAAAGTTCCAAGAAAATTTACAAGTTCCGAGGTAACAGTGACATGGTTGACCGAGTTGAGAAATTTAAGAAGATGATCGAATGATTAAGCACAAAGGAAGGAAAATCAAATTAAGGAGATTAAGAGGCAAAAATATGTCTATATAAGGAATGATAATAACACGAAGTGTAAGGCTACTGACGAATTGCAAAGAGAAGGAAAGAAGTTGAAGAACAAAATTTATCGAGCAGAATAGAGAAAGATAGATTGAAGAATCTATAGTCTGAGAAAGAGATTAATGGAGTATGTGATGCCAGTATTCAATTGAGCATAAGGGATCCAATCCAAGCATAGTGAGTTGCTAATTTTTATAGATCAGAGTTTATTGTTGCTTATAAATATGTGTAAGAGAGAAATCTCTTAACCGAGTGGATTTAACCATCCTATTTGTAAAACCTAGACTTAGGTGACATTCCAAAAGAGTGTTTGAAGACCTCTAACAAGTTCACTCCTAGCAGGGTGAAGATCCTAACAGATCTAAGGTAAATCCCCTAATAGGGTCACATTTAGCAAATGTGTTTGTAATCTTTAACAGGATAAGTTCTTAACCAAGTGTACTTCAGAAGGGTACATTTTTTTATTGTGGGTTACAATTCCCCCAGAGGTTTTTCCCAAATTTTGTTTCCTCGTTAAATCCTGTATCAATGAGTTATATCATGTGTTAATGAGTTAATCTAATGTTTCTAAGTTTGAATGATTGATTGATGCTTATGTTATTTGGTGTTCATTGGTTATTTACTATATTCAGTACTTACCAAGTGAATTAGTGAGTTCATTTTTAAGAGTTTAAGTTTTGATTTTTCTTGTTCACCCCACTCTCAGTGGGACCAACATAAAACCCCTATTAACTATATAGAGATGGATACCTCTATTAGTAAGCTTGTATATTCTCCATGTCGAAAATGAAGAAGTTTAAAGTTGGAAAAGTCGTGCAATATGCAATCACAACCCCTAGATTATTTTTCTTTCAAACCCCCAGAGTTGGGTCTGTTGTTTGTTTGATACTAATCTTTTATTTTTTCATTAGTCATTTCATTTGATTTCCTTTCTAACTATATTTTTTTTAATGCTTACTTGAATAGGAATAATAAGGACAAACTATGGATTATCAATGTGTCAAGACATACACATATCTACCAACAAACTACACTATACAAATATTATGCACATGGAAAAAAACATTAGAAGCACTATGGAAATAATGATCATTGTATTCACTAAGAAATTAACCTATATATATATTCAGTCATTCTCACAATATTTTCCCTTTATCTCATGTTGTCTTAAAAGGTTATTATTTAATATGTTGTGTTGGTTTATTATTGTGCACCATGAAGGAAAAGAAATGAATTTATAGTTGGTTGAATTACCTGCCATATATATTTGGTCATGTTAAGCTATTTTAAGCTCACCACCTTTTTGGCTACTACCTTTGAAGGGAATAACACTTCCTCTTCCACATAGGGTACCTTGAGCTAGTCATCATTATCTAGATATTATTCCTCTTAGAAAATATCTATAACATATAGTATACTATTTGACAATGAGCGCCACACATATTTACATTTTTTTACTCTTTTGATCCTTTTTCTTGCACACACTACGGTTTTACACATTTTTTCAATTTAAGATTATGTAACTGCCGTTTTAGACATTTTTTCAATATAAGATTTTGTACATTACATGTATATCATCTTCCATGTCCAAATATTCATGTGAATGACCTTATGTTATTAAACAAAGAGTTACCTAAATGCATGCAAAATTGGTAATTAATACAATTGTAACAACTCTAAAGAAAAAAACATCAATATTTAGAGGAGTTAAGTAGTACTAGACATCAAGAAGCATGTGGTTGCACTCTCTTTGCAATGACATTTGTAATTCTACATATTTACAGTATTATCCATTGTCTAATAAAATCATTGTATAATTTGATCATCATCATTTTCTTTTTCATTTCTTAAATCTCCTCATAACAAATGCTTAAGGATGCCTATGATACCTCCTTAATTAGATACAAATTGTAATTTATGACAAAGAATGTCATCAAAACTATATAACATATTAGAAACATAAGATTATAATTATGTTGTAAACACCTAAATTAATGTTGAGTTCCAATTTTCCACACCAGAAAAAATAAGAATATAATCATTCAATTGCCACTATTCTAAATAACATTACAATATTAGTCCTTGCCTTTAGGAAGGAGACTTATGTTTTCGCCTATCTTTCCAGCATTAATCCATGTTTTGAAAAACGTGAAATCTTCCTAAACCGAAGGTCTTCAGTAATATTTCTATTAAAGTGAATTTTTTCTAAACTAATTCCCATTTTTCTATTGGCTATTTGCATTTTCTGTGGTGGTATTTTCTATTTTCATTGGAAAAAATTGCCTTATTTTATGGCATTCTATTTGAATTGTCTACTTTGACGTGTAGGCATGATTGTGTCTGCTGCAATCTGCCTCCTATTGATTACATGCAGAGACACGAAGTTTGCATGATTTTTAGAGTGCAGATGGCATTTTATAAGCAAAGCATGTGTCATGTTTTTACATTTCTCTCGCATGCAGTTGGTTCCACATTTTTCTTTTAGTAAACAAAAGCCTCCATTTTCCTTATTGTGAGCACATTGAAGCTGGGCACAGGCAATGTTGACTCCATGGAAAAATTTGTGCACCATCTTGAGGTTAGGGTTGTATTTTGGTTAGTCTTCTTAGTCGTACAACAACCAATGTTCTCTGTTCATAATGCAGCTAATCACATTCATATTTGTAAACGAGCAATCTGTAATGTTAGACTTTTGTAATATTTTCCCTGTAAACTCTGCCCTTTTTTTTTTTGCCACATTCATTAACATTGTTGTTTGCATCACACATTTTCTGCAAAATATTGAAGGTAGTCATTTGACCCCAAATTGGTATGAAATTAGAAATTTCTGCATCTAATGACTATCGAGGTGATATATTTCTAGAGTTTCCTTTTCTTGCTTGCCTGCTTCTTTAATGGCCGTCAGTCACTGTCATTTTCTCCACCCCCTACTGTCTTTTTGGTACCTAATGCGAATACATGAATCTACAACATAAAATATAATGTTTTAGGGTTATATTTTTTTTAATCAATTTGGTCACAATCACTACTGCAAATTTTATATTAGAAGTTGTCCTAAAACCTTAAATGCGAATATGACCAGGGCGAGCAAAGAGATTTTGCATTTTTATTTTGGGAGAATAATCAGGCGGTATATTTTGAGGATTGTCACCACCTTTTGTCATCTTTGGACTAACTTCGTCTGTATTTGTCAATTCTTTTCTTCCTTGTGGTTCAATTTTCTCAGGAGGATTTTGGTTTTATGCCTGTATGAATGTTGTTCTTTTCTATAGATAACTTTTTCATCTTTTGTATCGATTTTATGCCTGTATGAATGTTGTTCTTTTCTATAGATAACTTTTTTCATCTTTTGTATCGAATACATTCTCATTTTTCTTTTTTGCAGATGGATTTTTATGTACTTGGTAGTTGGTATATTGGTTGTTTAAACTTGAAATGTTGTATAGCAGGGCTTGCCCCATTTTCAGGTACTGCTTTTTGGGGGACAAATGTTGTTTAGAAATTCCTTCTATCTCATCCCAGTATTTAATGTGATCCATCTTTTAGGGCATACTGAGAGAAGTATTTGGTCTAAGCATGATGGCTCAAGCTCAATTTCTTGATACAACCCTTACATGACCCTGACATTATTCCTTAAAAATGTTACATGACCCTATCCATAACCAAATAGTCTTCATATTACACATGAAAGAACCAATTTCCAAAACTAATTATCAATGCTTTCCTTATCACCATCCATTGGTTAACGGTAGAAGCACTCCCTACAAGTTAAAGTACCATGTTTCTAGCCAAAAACTCTTCATATTACAGATAAAACAACCAGTCTCCAAAACTAATATGTTTTATTGCTTATGGCACCCTTTCCAATGACTATCCACACAAATTACTTTATTGTTAATGACTGCTACAACGTACACTTTGTAGATATTATTCCTTAAATCTTAAGGCCTATTAAGATCAAGTACAATAAATATATATTAACAATGAATAAATCCAATTAAAATTTCCAAACGTCACACCATATCTTTGGTTGTAAATCAGAGTCAGAGACTAACAATAAGCAAGAAACAAAATCTCAACAAATGGAGAAGTGGACCTCCCAGGAAGTGGTAATCATATTGTCTTCTTGAGATAGCAATTCTGTCTTGATATTTGATTACCCACTTTGATGGCATCCTAAACCATCTCCAATAAATTCACGATATTGCAAGGAGGTCATGGTATTCATGATGTGGCAAGGAATTCATGGTATTCATTATGTTGTAGGTTCCTCACCCTTGAAGAATTTGATGAGGGAAAGAGAAGCTACCGACGTAGACTTGCAATCATTCATTTGATGCGGCACATTAACTCAGAAAGCCCCTTATATACGGCTTCTAAAATGGCATGTGACGAAGGTATAAGTGGGTCCTACACTCCGGTGATAATGTATATGACTGTGCGAAGACATAAACTTGTCAATATCATGAGATCAAAAAAGTTTGAATGAAAATTCTAAACGAGATCGAAAGAGTTTGAATGAAAATTATAATATGAATTTGTAAATAATGTTTCCCAAATTCCCACTATATGTCCTTTTAATGCCCTATTATCTTGTCTTTTGCTTAATATTTTCAATAATCTAACAAATTGAATGGCTTAACCATATCTTACTCTCCAATTTTAAAAAGATCAATAACACGGTTTTTTTTAATTGTGTCAACTTAACATTTGTCTTTTCTATAATAAATCATAGAGTTTGATGATAAATATTGGCAACAAAAATATACATAGTGTAATTCAAAAGAAAATATTGACACCATTATAGAATGGGAAAATTTCATAAATTTGATTATATATTATAGTTTTTTTTTTGAATATCAACTATAAGGGATTCAAAATAAACATCAAAGTATCCAAATCCCAAGGTAGAGCCTCACACGGAGCAAGTTAAAGTATCAAAGTATTAATTACATTTTTAACAAAAAAGAAAGCATCCACTAAAGAAAGATACTAATGCTGAATTTCATCATGATTTTCCACCCAGGCAAGTCCAACCCATAGGGCCTTCCATCTAGACAATGTATTTCTTTGCCTAAATTTGGCTCAGAATCTAAATCTGATCATCAGCAGCGTCCTTGTTCTTTCTAATCTCATTGTGCAACTTCTTCATAGTCTTCTCGAAGATAGCCATGTTGTCCATATGTCTTCGCCACACATATCCATCTTTCATTTCAAATACAAACTTGGTAGAGTGCCCCATTTTGAGAAACCTAATAAGCTTCTCCCTCTCAATCATCATGCTGATACAGACATGCGAAGAAATTTTAAAATAAATGAGTTTTTGAAAAGACTCAGCAAGGGATCTGTGAATGTCCTGATACCTCTCTTCATTCCTGCATTTCCAAATCTGCCAAAGGATGTTAGAAGATAAAATGCTCCAAAACAGATTAGTGTTTTTCTTTAAACCCTGTATAGCCCATTAATCATTTCAAATATATCTAAATATTTGGGATAAGTGATACCAAACATAGACCAAATACCTTTAGCAAATTTACAATCAAATAGAATATGTTTGCAAGAATCAAGGAGCTTGAATAAGCTACAAAATTCTGTATAAGAGGGGTCTTTGCTTATATGAGGTCTGTTGAGAATCATCAGCCATTTGAAACAACTAATTTTAGGTTCAATAGGAGATTTCCACAACCTAGTAAAGATTTTCTTCCAGTAATTAACCTCCAAATTTGTATACCATAAATTATTGACATGTTTAATAATATTATTCCTATTACTCAGAATACAATATATGTTTTTGGCTTTTATTCTAGAAACAATATTGCTATCTGGTCATTTGATGTCCAGAACTCTATGAGAGTCAACATGGCATGTAGAGGGAAGATCCTTGCATGCTTTGACAATCATGTTGTATGTTTTCTTTTGTGCCATATGTATGTTAAATCTATGTATGTTAAATCTATTCTTGATCTCATCTTATCCAATAAGACTATCTTCCTCAAAGAGGTCAATGAATTGAGAGATACCCATATTATTCCATATTTTAGCCGAGCAACCTTGGGACAACATGAGGGGTTTACCCAAGAGGTGGAGATTCCACAAAATTGACCTTTCACCGCATAGAAGATTATGATCATGGAAGGTCTTATTAGATATAAATTTTTTAATAGACTACCAAGCCTTCCAAATATTTTTAAAAATAGTTGAGCCCTTAACAGTGACAAGAAATCCTCCCATAAGCAGGTCACTAAAAGGGAGATTATTCCAGGACTTAGCCTTCCTAGGGAAGCCATGTTCAATGTTAAATCTGATAAGAACTGTCCAAGGTTCATCCCCATCTAAAAAGTGGAAGATCCATTTGGTAGTCAGGGCTATCCACTGCACCTTAAGATCTTTTAACCCCAGGCCCCCAAGTTGCTTGTCTATACAACACCAATCCTATTTAACAACATGCATTTTTTTGTTTCCTTTACCATTCGACCAAAGAAATTTTCTAATGGCCTTCTATATCTCCAGAATTTGATAATTATTGAGCATCCAAGCAGCTGAGTAGTAAATATTATAAGATGAAAGAATTTTTTGACAAACATGAACCCTACCAGCCAAAGATAAGGATCTGTTATACCATTTATCTAATTTTTTAGTAATATTGTTCTTCACCCAGAGCCACATATCTTTGGGAGAAGGTTCAACAGAGAAGGGGATACCCAAATACTGAACAATAATGTTGGGCCCTCCCCACTAAATCTCAAACTTATTAAACTAGTTAGGAGGTCGGTCCTCCCAGCCAAGGCAAATGGACTTTGGCTGAGATAATCAAAGTGAAGGAGAAGCATAGGAGCATTTTTTTGGGAAGTCTTAGTCTGGTTCATAGATTCCCAGTTGGTTATTAGGTTTTTGAGGATAAATCTCCCCTTAATAAAGCCAGTTTGAGTAGAATTAATAAATTTATGCAGAATGTTCTCGAGTCTGGGGGCTAAGATCTTAGCATGAATTTTGTAAGACACGTTAAGGAGGGTAATGGGATGCCAGTTTTTAATAAGCACTTTTTCCCCTTCCTTAGGGATTAATTTAATAATACCTCTATTAATAAAGTTGCCCAGAGTACCTTTGGCATAGACTTCATTATAGATGTCATACAGGTCAGTACAGATCCAGCTTATGTTGGCTTTATAGAATTCCAGATGAACACCGTCGGGACCAGGGGCCTTGTAATTCTTAAGCTTATTGATAGCTTTTTCAATATCCTCCATAGAGATGCTTTGTTCGAGAAGTTCAGAGTCCTGAAGGGAGATCTTATTGGGGATGATGGATCTATAATCTTTTCTAAGGGAAATGGTTTCCTCATTCTCCTCAGAGGTAAAGACGTTTTGATAGAATGAGGCAAACACCTTCTTGATACCTTCTAAATTGTCAATTTCAATGTTATCAATAACAAGCTTGTTTATAGCTTCATTGGCTTGCTTTTGTTTGAGAAGATTAAAGAAGAAATTGGAGCCCTTGTCTCCCTATTGGATCTAGTGAGCATGACATCTTATGCTGTGTCCCTGGACTTTAACCAAATGGTGTTTTCTAAGATCATCCCTAGCCCTAGAAACAACAGAGATAAGATTATCATCAAAGGAATTGTTTTGAATATCAATTTCAATAGATCTCATTTTTGAGAAGAGAATCTTCTCAGTAAATCTATAATCTTTGGATTTTTAAGCCCCAAGGTTTAGACAAGAGAATTCCATGCATTTATGTTGTGTTTCCACTTGTCAATACATGATAGGGATGATGAGCAATTCTGGTTGATATTCCTGCTAAGATGGATGGCAGAAAGGATATAAAAATCCTTGAGAAGCAAGGAATTAAGGATGAACCTCTGGATTTAGAATTTAGGGTCACATGGAAGTCGTTAAATTTAAAAAACACAGAGATAGGATGATGGTCAGAGAGAGATGTGGGGGCATAGTGACTAGGTTTCCTTGCACATCGGGAAGAAAGGAAAATAAATTTTTGTTGGCGTAAGATCTATAGAGTCTGGCATAAATTTGGGAAGGCCCTTGCTAGAAGTTACACCAAGTATGCCAGAGGCTATGATTAGAATTATCATTGTCCTTCAAGGGGTCAAACAAAAGTTTAGAATATATCACTTTATCCCATTATTCTTTTTCCAAATTATTTCAAGAGAAGGGGACTCCGCCCATCTTATCCTCTTGAGACTCAACCATATTAAAGTCTCCCCAAAATATCCAAGGTATGTCTGGGAGGGAAGCCAGCCAGGACCATACGGTCGATCTTTCTTTAACATCATTAGGTGCATAAATAGAACATATGCCAAAGGTGAGAGAGTTAATACTGAAAGTAACCCAAGTGGCCCTATTACAAGGGGAAATACCTTTATTCATTATGAACTTGGTCCATTCAGGGTTGATCAATTTAATCCTACCCCACCCCTTCCTTTTGGATGGTCAGAATATATATTGACAACATCTTCCAAGTGAAATCAAGGTTAACATCAAGTATGAAGTCAATAGCTTTTAATTCCTATAACATATTAACGTCAAGGGTTTTAAAAGTATCCAAAAAATGTTTAACAATATACTTCCTGTCTGGGGATTCAAGTCCCCTAACGTTCTAGGATATGCAATTCATGAGGAACCAATGGCTGAAGTACCACAAATTGGGTCCATGGACCCATCATTTCCAATGGAATTAGCAAAGTGGGAAGAAACCTTACCACCCTTCACCGAGGAAACTTTATTCTTCGGGCCCAAGGGGTGTCCCCTTCTTTTGGATTTGGGGAAATCATTTTTCCCAATCAAAGTCATGATTGTCACATTCATGAGGCCTTATGACCTCCATATTGATAACAGAATTAGGGTTCATCGGTGTAAGAACATGGGCTGGGGAAAGGTCCATGGGAATGGAGGTCTACGAATTAGTGGTTGCATAGAGGGTTTCCAGAAAATAATTATCATCAATCTCCTTAAAGACATTCTGTGCGACTCATTCTAAGGGAGATTAAGAATCAATGGGGATTTAGCAGTATGCGAGTTCACGAGTTTATCCAGAGGAGAAGCTTGAGACGAAGCCTCAACCACGGGACCTTGTTTATTAGCTTTTCTTCTTCTTTTATTAGAATTTTTGTTTACCATTTGGAATCCATTGGGTAGAAGATTATCAGAGGATTGTTGCAATCCTACGGGTGTCTCCATTTGGGATTGGGTATCATGAGGGGCTAGAGGAGGAGCAATACCAACTTTCATAGGCAGAGGCATCTGAGGCGTCATAGTGGACGCATTCAAGACCATATTAGGGCTCTTTTTGGTAATATTATTAGGGGAAAAAGAAGGTTTCATTGGTTCAGATTTACTCTTAATAATGGGACAATCCTTACGAAGGTGCCCCTCTTTTTTACATAGGAAATATGCATTTAAACCACCCAGAATCTCGATAGGGCAGGCATAAGACTCTCTAGAGATGTTAATATCAAGAGCTGACGGTACCTCAATACTAGATTTTAATGAGACCAGCGCTCTAGCATCCATGTGCGGAATAAGTCTGGTAGTGTCATCAAATCTAATCGCCTTTCCTAGTGGTTCAAGGAGATGGTGTAGAAAATGCCACAAGAAAGGAGGTAGGTTTATCACAATGATCCAGCGAGGGGCCGAAAGGGCAAGCACTTCCTCATGGATAGCTTCCAGCGTCTAGGCTAGGGCACGAAATGATGTATTACCCACTGTCCAGTATTACCTCTTAAGGATGACTTCCTACGCTTCACAGTTTTTAAATAAAATAACATATAATCCTTTCTGTATTTGCCTACAAAACAAGATATGGTGCCCTAGTTTCAAATTCCAATAGTTATGAAACCAGTCATCTAAGAATTTACATGCAGGGCATTTATCAACTTCCACAACCGCAAAGAAAATAGCATAATTCTTCAACCTATTCTTTTCTTTCTCAATTTCACAAATCATTTCAAAATTTGGGGAAATAGAGAAAGATGTCAGGACATTCACATCTCCCTTACCTGGTTCATGCATTTCATTAGGGCTTGAGAGATGAAACCTTGCACCAGCACAAATGACAGAGGAATTCGTCACTGCTTCAGAGAAGGTTTTGAGTAGGGGAGATGTTGATTGTGAGCCATTTTTATGATTAAATTCATTCACCAAATTGGGCTCTATGGGATCCCTAATGGCATTAATGGTAGAGAGTACGACCTCTGCCGAGGGTCTGAGCGGAGGAGATGTCATAAACAAAATAAAACATTAATAAAGGAACGAACACACTTGGCTATCTCCAGCGAAAATGCTTGCATCAAGAGTCAGGATTCACAGTGTAACTGTAGAGCAGAGGAGACGTCTTTTCCCCTATAACCCTATCTTTCTTTTGTCATATATTATAGGTTTTGAAATATAATGTTTTATTTTTAAGATGAAAATTTTCCATCGATTATATTGTTAACATATTATTAGATTATAAAGATAATAATAATTTGTTATAAATTAAATATTTTTAACTATTGACTTTGATTTATCAATTTATAAATGTTTAATTTCTTACAACAATACATATATTTTTATTATAACATGTTAATTATAAATTATTTTTTAAAATATTATTATAAAATTTTAATAAATATTTTCATATTTGAAAATTCTATGAAATTGGATTAGATGGATAAATTAGTAATATCAACAGGCAAAAATTATATATTTAATGTTTCACTAGAAAGTATTAAAATTGTAAAAATTATTAAATATAATTTGTGAGATAAGCTTATGAGTGAGCAAATGATAGGTGTTTGAGACAAATTGGGAAAGATGGGAGAGATTAATGATTTTAGAGCAGAAGGTGGATTGGAATAGTATGAATTCATCTAGACATTATTAGAGGCCACTAGGAAGAGAAATTTTTTCTATTACCTATTGTGTGGTGTTGATTTCTAGCCTAAGCAATCAAGGGTGACCTCTACTAAGGAACTTTCTAAGTCAATCTTTCCTACTAAGAAGATATTACGAGTTTCTAAAATGAACTCTTTATATTATTTTACTATATATTTGAAGTACAAGTAAACAAATTTTCAGTTGAAGTTGTCCACTTATAGGTCTTTCTCAATCACTCTAGTAATGCCTCTTATGTAGTGGCTATCTCTATAGGTTGCTCAATCACCTTCTTCCAAGAGCCCCCTTGGACCTAGTACATGGTAGGCTCACTCCTTGGCTTCTCCCTAAACTATTATTCATAATTACATGAATCTAGACTAAACACACAATGTCAATAGGAAAAGTTCCATGATGCTTATGTTTTATCCACTATTACAAGTACATTTTTAACAATAAAAATAATAATAATTTACTACTTTTGAATAATTATATATCATTAAAATATATAATAATTAAATAGTTCTTAATTTCTGTTTGTCTGAAAGTCACTATGAAAGTAAATTTGAATGGACATCGAAAATAGACGGGGAAATTTTAAAAGTCAAATACTTTCGAAAGTGTCAAAATTAAAATGCGCAATGGGTGACATTGCACATCATACGTCATAAGGAGGAAATATTTATTTAGCTTTCCTAATAAATACCCAAGGACAACTTTACAAACGTCTGCTTTGCTACATCAGCACCAAGTAATAGACTTTTAAAAAGTAGAAAAATTAAATATTGTCAAAGCACCATCTGAACATACTCTTATATAATGGTGTGGGGTTTCTTAGTATACAGCCCAGCTCTCCAGAAATTTTCTTCAACACTTCCGTGGATATTAAGGTACGCTCTTTAATTATTTTTATTATTGTATTATGCTTGGAAAAACTGAACAGCTATTTTATAATTAAGACGTTTCAAGCTTGGGGTAACTGTGGATATGATTTCCTTTTATTTATTTTGCAGTAGAAAATTAAAGACCAGAAGTAATTGATGGGACGACGTCCATGTTGTAATGGAAAGGAAGTGAAGAAGGGTCCATGGAGTCCAGAAGAGGACCAAAAGCTCATCAAATACATCCAATATAGAAATTAACGTTTATTGTTTCATAAGTTTTATTTTAAATTGCATGAAACCCTCTAAAACCTTTAAATTATATGCTCTTCAACTATCATTTGAATTCGTATCATGGTTGAAATCTAAATAATTCACCATCTATTTTAATTGGTTTCGTTTAATTCATATGATTAATATTTCTCAACTTTTTCACCTCAAGCAAAACTAGAAGTTTATTAAATGGCAGAACGTATTCATGTATTATTTTATGCAGGTTTATTGAGATGTGGGAAGAGTTGTAGGTTGCGCTGGACGAACTATTTGCAACCTAACATCAACCGAGGAATATTTACTCCCCAAGAAGACCAAATAATACTACGATACCATGAGAGGCTTGGAAACATGTAATTTTTCCCAAAACATTGATATTATTACTATTTTCTTTTCCCAGTATTGTTAATAGGAGATATATTTTTACATAAACACAATGTTTAGATGGTCAGAAATAGCGAAGCACTTGCCAGGATGAACATACAACGATATAAAGAGCCACTGGAAGAAGAGACAGAGACTGAGAAGCAGTATGCCTCCATTCATTTCTTCCTACCTTGCTCGTGTAGAGGCTGAAGCCTGGCTATCAATGGAAACATTCACCTTGATCATAATTTACTAAACTCTCCATTACAAACAAATCAGATGGTAGCAAGTTCTATGGTATCGGGTACCATGGAACATCGACTACAGTCGTGTAATTGTCAAGGGTTAGATCAGAATTTTATAAGAGAAGGTCAATTCATCCCTCCTTCGACCAAATTCAATGCTGAAATGCTTAATGAGAGTGCTAATAATAACTTTTTTCAAGCAGAACAAAACCCTGCGGAATCCATCTTGGATTTGATTTCAAGTGCACGCAGTGGAACTAATGAAGCACCACATGTTTCTTCTCCTGCTGTGTTGAATATGAACATCCATGGAACACCAATTGCACAAGAATTTTCCCTTGATTTTTCCCAATTTTCAGAGAATTTCCAAGAAATAGTAGAATGCCCCACATTCACAAATATCATGAATATAGAGGATGTTAAAGAGTATTGGACAAATATGCCAGAATTATCAGATAATATTTGAGTCAGACTAGAAAATATCTTTTGTAAAAACCAGTGGTCAATGTGGCTATATGTAGAGAGCCAGAACTATAAAGTATCCCTGTATTTTTAATTTCCATGCCCAATACCTTCGGTGTGTTCTGGAGAGTCTAATGGTTAGATGTAGCAGCCATCCACGTGAAGACAAATATATAGCAATCAATTACTTGGGTTAACTATCTACATTTGGTTTCCAAAAACTTTATTAATTTCCATGCCCAATTCGTTCCGTGTATTGTCGGCAGTTGTAGCACCCATCTACGTGAAGGCAGCAATCAATTACTTGGGTTAACTATCTAAATCTGGTTTCCAAATACTTTATTTGGTTTAGTATACTTGGTTTTTCTTAGTGTAAAATACAACCAATGTTTTACTTTTTTTTCAAAATAGTCCGCCATAAATGGTAATGTGGATATCCCTTCAAACCTTTCAACTGTAATGCTTATTACATGCATCATTGGTTATACGACTGAACAATATTATAGACTCTCGTATTAATGGTAAAGTGGACTGTCAATTTTTACACGGATTACAGTAAACATATCTATTTCAAACCTTTGCCCTGTTTTGTTTAAATCATAATCATCATTAAATATTTTAAATTTAACTAATCTTTTGAGTTTTTGATTTGGATAAAAGCAGGTTTTTAAGGGGTCCCAAAACTTTGTACAAACAGATTTTGGTGGGAATCTAAAACCCAACTAAAATGAAATGTTGCTAAAGAATAAACATTTCAAACCAGCAGACCAAAGATAGTAAACTGCCAGCAACGAACAAAGATGAGACTCTAAAACCCCAGCTGCCCAAAAAACTAGCAAAATTCTTACACCATAAGTTTAGTAGGAGTATTAAAACTCCCTAAACAGAAATCTAGGGTTTTAACATGGATACCTAAACCAACAATACCAACACCATGGAACACCATAGTCCCACTCTCAGCCTTTAGCCCAAACAAAAAACAACCAACCTCCAGAATGGGCCCTTGAAAACTAACAACATCCACCTGCAAGCACCAACCAGCCACAAACAACAAACAACACAAAGATAAAAAAAAAATGGGAAAGCGACAGTTTCCCACTTCCTCTTCAGTAGTAACGGGTCTGATAACAACCAACACCAAAGGGGTTCCTCTAGCACTGTTTAGACTTTTCAGCACAACTGACTCAATCTGCAAAAAAAAAAAACCCTGACCATTTCCGCAAGATTTCATGTGGCTACATGAAAGAGGCAACCCCACTCCACTAACAACAATGTCCTCCCAGCAATCGCAGACCACCTCGATAGGCTGAGCCTTCCCGTCAATAGAAACTTCTACCTCAATAGGAAGCGAAGGAGAAGAGAACTGAAGAATAGAAAGACTCCACCTCCAATAAGCCACACAAAAGGCTCCCACCTCGATAGGGTTATTCACCACCTCAATAGGACTATAATGCAGAGGAAATAAGCCAAAAAGGGGTTCATCCCTAAAATATAAAGATTCCAGCAACAGGGGATAACCATAAACAACATAAATCAACACATAAAAACAAGAAAAGAGATAAACAACCCAAAAAGGGTCAAGCCATTCTTCCGTCATGGAACGAGTGAACCACCCACCAAGATATTCACTGGCTCTACATCTAGGCATCTCTTCCAAAACCAAAAAAACCCCTCTACCACGATCAGGGCAGAGAAAACAGAAAAGAGAAAGCAAAAAGACCCCAAAAATGAGGTCCTCTGCAAGCATGGCATAAACCACATGCAAGAAATAATCATTTCAAACCTTTGCCTGTTTTATTTAAATCATAATCATCATTAAATATTTTAAATTTAACTAATCTTTTGATTTTTTTATTTGGGTAAAAGAAAGTTTTAAAGGGGCCCCGAAACCCTGTACAAACATATTTTGGCTGGTATCTGAAACCCAACTACAAAAAAATGCTGCTAAAGAATAAACATTTCAAACTAGAAGACCAAAGTCAGTAAAGTGCTAGCAACTAACAAAGATGAGACTCTAAAATCCCAGTTGCCCAAAGAACCAGCAAAAGCCTTACACCATAAGTTTAGCAGGAGTATTAAAACTCCCTAAACAGAAATACAGGGTTTTAACATGGATCCCTAAACCAATAATACCAACACCATGGAACACCATAGTCCCACTCTCAGAGTTTAGCCCAAACAAAAAACAACCAGCCTCCAGAATCGGCCCTTGAAAACTAACAACATCCACTTGTAGGCACCAACCAGCCACAAAAAACAAACAACAAAAAGATAAATAAAATGGGAAAGCCACATTTCATACTTCCTCTTTAGTAGTAACAGGTCTGATAACAACCAACACCAAAGGGATTCCTCCAGCACTGTTCTCGCTTTTCAGCACAACCCACTCAGTCTGCAAAAAAAACCCTAGCCATTTCCAAGAAACTTTCATGTGGCTACATGAAAGAGGCAACCCCACTCCACTAACATCAATCTCCTCCTAGCAGCCGCAGACCAGCTCGATAGGTTGAGCCTTCCTGTCAATAGAGACTTCCACCTCAATAGGAAGCGAAGGAGAAGAGAACTAAAGAATAGAGAGACTCCACCTCCAATAAGGCACACGAAAGGCTCCCACCTCAATAGGGTTATACACCACCTTGATAGGAGTATAATGCAAAGAAAATAAGCCAAAAAGGGGTTCATCCCTAAAATATAATGCTTCCAGCAACATGGGATAACCATAAACAAAAGAAATCAACACATAAAGACAAGAAAAGAGATAAACAACCCAAAAAAGGGTCAAGCCATTCTTCCATCATGGAGCGAGCAAAGCACCCACCAAGATATTCACTGGCTCTGCATTTGGGCATCCCTTCGATAGCCAAAAAGCCCCTCTACCATGATCAGGGCAGAGAAAACAAAAAAGAGAAAGCAAAGAGACCCCAAAAATGAGGTCCTCTACAAGCATGACACAAACCACGTGCAAGACAGACAAGGATCCCCCCGATCCTAGCCCCCCATCAATGTTGGCAAATATGACTTTCCCCTCAGTCATAAGCTTCTAGAAAACCCCCTCCCTCCCATCAGTCAGTACCTAAGCCTCCAAGAGCCCAAGAAAACCAACACCAAACACATGAGGAGGTAGGAGCCTCTGCCAACGAACACTAGCGGAGCAGCCGAGGGCTCCTTCCCTATGTCCATATGTGAAGTTCTCCTCCCCATCTGCCTCATTGTCCTCTCTTTCTACCCCTTCCTCCTCTGTGCTGCTTCCTCTAGAGGAAACCCTAACTCCTGCTCTCGCACCCTCTATCAGCTCCATAAAAAATTTTGTAGATTGAACCAAGGATTTAGGCACTACAGGAAAGAATCTGCACCATTTCTCCAAGGCTCTCCCCAACGAAAATCATTCTCCATTGTTAACATGGTAGAGACGAACCCATGAGGTTAAATTTTGTGGATTGAACCAAGGATGTAGGCACTACAGGAAAGATTCCCCACCATTTCTACAAGGCTCTCCCTAAC
>MU224049.1:4130036-4163213 GCA_018584345.1 Thuja plicata | reverse complement strand
TATATATATATATATATATATATGATATTATTATATATATTAAATATAATATTCATTATTATTATCATTAAGTGCGGGGTTAAGATTAGAATTAGAGAAAGAAATATAGTTTTGATTGAGGATATAATTAAGATTAGGTTTAGAGTTAGAGATGTAATTATAATTAGGATTATAGTTAGAAATAGAATTATATTAAGGGTATTAATTGAATTAGTATTCGGGGTACATTTAAGGCTAGGGTTAGAGTTAAATTTATAGTTAGGTCATAATGAAGATTGAGGTTAGATTTAGGGTCATGATTAGGTTTAGAGTTAGGAATACACAAAGAATTAGGATTATGTTAGGGTTCAATGTAGGGTTTAGGTTAGTGGTCGTTGATAGGGTTAGAAATAAGAGGATCTTACAAAAATAAAAAACATCTCTAAATCAACTCTTGGATAAAATTGAACATTCCATTTCAGAATGTGTTAGGGAAGTAACGAGGTCCAAAAATATATCTTTCATGTTTACTTTTGATGATAGATTACCAAGCATATCAATTCCATTCAAAGGTTGATTAGTTCAAAAAATTTCTTCTAGGGTATTTATGAAAGATTTCAAATGCAAATCTCTTCCTGAGGGCACAATGAAGCTAAATTTTTACAAGTTTTCGAACCGTAATCTTGGTATTTTAGGAGTGATTTCTATACCATGAGATCATAAGATAAACTTCTTAGTATCAAAGACTTATAAACTTCCTCTTGGTTCAAACATAATTGTAGAGGCCTCAACTTTAATCAAAGGAACCCATTTAAAAATTAGTCATAGGATCAAGATATTCAAATTCACCGTATTCTCAAGTTATCATCAATCTCCTTATAAGAAAAATAGATCAATAAATGGATTGGTATATATACTCAAGTTTGGAGCTTATTGTCCAACTTTAAATGTGTAGACTCATAAAATTGTTCAATGTGTAATGTGTGCAAGCAACACACTTTCTTCTTAATTAATTAAATAATCCTTATTATTTAATTAATTAGTGTCATTCTTCAAATTTGAATTCAAAAAGTTAATATTTCCCTCCCTTTTTATAATTAAATATTTTTTAATTATTTAATTATCTAAATTTTTTTTCTAATATTAATTCAATAATTTGATTATTTAATTAATCAATTTCCTCCACTTATTATTTTATTAAATGATTTCTTCTATTTTCTCTCATAATTAAAGAATTATTTTAATTATTTAATTAGTTAACTAAGTCTTCTATAATTAAATGAATTCTTTTCTCTCATAATTAAATAACTATTTTAATTATTTAATTAGTTAACTAAGTCTTTTATAATTAAATGAATTCCTTAATTTATTTAATTATTTTTTTTCAAAGAAAATAATTCTTACTAAAAACAAATAAAATCTTTATTTTATTTAATTCTCTAAAATCTTCTTGATTAAATATGTGTTTTAAACTTATTTAATTCTCTTTTTGAAGAAAAATTCCTCTAAAATAAATAAAATCTTTGTTTTAGTTATTATCTTCTCTTTTGCACATAATTAAATAATTTTTAAATTATTTAATGCTAATTAAGTCTTGAATTTCAATCACTTCTGAAATAAAGTAGTATGTTTTATTTGGTTTTAAAGAAGCTTTATTGAATCTTGTCCATCCAAAATAAATCTCTACCTTTGATCTCAACCGTCTGTTCAATTCTGAAATCTATAAAAACCCACCTTCAAACCCAAATGAAGGATCATGTTTTCTTAAAAGAAATTATCTTATGTACATTCAATTCAAGAAATAAAGCAATCCATTATCATTTTTAGTTTTCTCGAATCTCTTGAGTGCAAGTGCTATCAGAATCAACTTTGAGTGCCACTTCAACAAGAGTGCGGAGAAGAAACATAATAGTTTAGTCTTACATTCATAATGGTTTGATTAATTTCATATTCTACTTTCTGAATGTCATGTTTAATTTGTGTTGTCCTATAGCGTTTTTATTTAGTAGTAGTTTTGATTAATTTCAGTACTACTAATCTCTATTTCGCGAGTCTGTGCATATTTTCCCTAGATACATTTTGGTGAGCCCACCCTGAACATGCAAAGAATATGATAAATTTATCTTCTATATTTGCATGTAGATTTTCTTCGCTGATTTTTTGTTGCATGCAAATTTTCAAAGATTTGATCATATCTCCTAAATGACTTCAAATTTTTCCATTAAAGTTTTACTACATGTTGAGGATAGTATCAGGAGCATAGAGTCCAAGAATCATATTTTTCTTATTAATGTTGTGCAAATTATAATTTTTTTTATGATTTTTCATAAAAATGTTGGGCACAAATTAGCGAATTTGTCTAAAATATTTACATTTTTGGAAATCTCTTAAAAATATAAAATGGATCTAATTTTTGTGTTTTTAATTTCAATTAGAAATAATTTCTGAAAAATTAAATCTTGAAAAACTAGTCTATTTTGATAAATTGGGTCCCTAGAGAAAAATTAAGGGATTTTTTGAAAATTCTAGCATTTTTGGAAAGCTCACTGATTTTTCACTATTGGTTACTTCTTTCCATTTCTATTTTTGTGGGCTAGTATTATATTTAAAAGTTGGATCTTTATGACTAGGTCAAAAGCATAAAAAAAATCAAGGTGCACCTGTTCCAATTTCAGTTAATTTGTATGCTTATCCTTGGTAAATTTTGGATTTACTAACCATGATAATTTTCCTTCATCCTGGATATTTTTATGATGGTCTAACATGTATGAAAGATGTTGTGGATGCTAAGGAGCTGGAGTGTTTTTCTAGGTAAAAGTATATAAAAATGCGCATAAACATCGAACAAGATGCACACTAAGAGTCATTTTTTTTCAAGCATTTTTCATTTGCTATGGAAATTTTAAGTTATAATCACATATCTTAATTAGGAAAGACCTCACGAGTTTGTGAAGAAAGCCAGTGCGTTTATTCTCTCCCCTCTTTTGGTGATCAAAATGCCAAACCTAGTGGAGTTCCCCCTAGTCTAAAGTTCTTGGTTTATTTACCCCATGTACATTGTTCTTGGAAGTTAAGAGTAGTAGGGATATGCTCTCACCCTTATTAGGGTGATCAGACTCCTAGACTTTCTCTTACTTTAATTTATTTTCTTTCAGTGGGTAGTTTAGTTTGAGCCTTAGATGGCATACCTCCTGAGATTTCCTTAAAAAGGATGGTGAGAGGGAAAGCCCAAATTGGGATACAACTATTTCAGCTGTTGTACTCCAAACTAATCTAAAATGAAATGCCTTCACCCTTAATTGGGTGAATGACAAAGAGCATGTAATAGCCTTCCTCTATTAGTCATCACAAATTGTGCAAAACGTCCCTAGCATTAGTGGGAAGCTCTTGAAAGAGAGGTCAAAGAAAGCTCTTTGAACACAATCCTTACTAGAGCCCAGTTAAGTAGTAAGCCACCTTGTTAGCCATTTTGGACCAAACCGACCTTAGATAAATTTTTTGGAATCTCTTTTCGTGAAAGACTAGTTAAAATAATCTGGAACATACACTTAGTGGTTATCTCTTAGGCCTATTTATTGGAATGAGTATTGTGCTTTTTTTTTTTATTACATTCAAGTTTCATGTTATAAGTGTCATCAAAGAAACCATAAAATTATATTTCAAAAGTTCTTCATTAAGAATCCTAGGTCCTTAGAACCAAGAGATCACAATCAAACATTAATAAGTATTAACCATAGAGACAAGTCTTTCTATATCAGAATTCAATTAAATACACACACAATTTAATCTTGGAATCAGTGCAACAACATTTAAAAAAAAAATCAAAACACTTTAAACCAATAGAAAGATGTCTCTTCCATACCATTTTTTCCAGAGACCAATCATCAAATATCAAAAAAGGAACAACCCATATGACATACACTTTAATCTATTTCTTCCATATGAAGAAGAGAAAGAACCCAACTAATATGATGACATAGACCCTTTTGTCTATTGAAAAAGTCTCCCCAAGTTGGCACACGCACATTAAAAAATTGATATCGTCATGTAACAAGTGCCAGACCTGCAAACTCAACCAAACAATCTTCAAAATAAATGTCAACCAAAGTCTTACACCATAGAGGACTTATATCCCTACCATTTTAATTATATGCCTCTAATCACATCACATGTTAATGAATATCCTTTGATTTCCTCAAATCTACCACCAAGGATTTTCCAATCAAACACAATTGCAAACATGTCATCCTTTGGACATCAATCATACATAATCAGTTAAAAAAAATTGTACCACATGTTTCGTCAACAAATAACTTACAACATGAAAATGTCAATGTGGTTTCACCAATAAGACTGCTCAAGAGTCAAAAGTTCCAATCTAGTCCTTTCAATCATTTGCGTAAAAAACTTTCTCATAATCATCATCTTATTATTCAACAGAAACAAAATCATTAACCCATGTCTGGCAATGGCACATTCCAAAATAATCACACCAATGACACATCTGCCTCCCGTGATGAAGTTGTTCCACTAGAAGTATCAATATTTCCTCTCAGCACTTCATCTCCTAAAGTGTTACAAGAGTAATCTTTTCCATTTGGGCATTGAGTGATATATATAGTGACGAAACGTCTTAATGGCTATCCATAGTGGATTTCCAAGTTAATTCCTTTCCAGATATAATTTCCCTCTACAATTCAACAATCATAGATCCAATGCCTCCACATACTCCAGTCCAAGACAAACCTACTCTAGAGAGTCCCATTCAGAGTCCTTCTCCCTCGTGTCAAAACATTGAATCATGCTAAGAATACACCATAAATATCAAAACTCATACCCCATGTTAAGAGGATTATGCAAAGCATGAAGAAAAAAGTCTTAAGGAAAATCAAGATCAAGATCCCAAGAATGAACAAACCTATGTAGTTTTTGACCGAGATCTTATCTTTCTAGAATCTCATGAAGATTCCATTATTATTTTCCCCTTCCATCCCAAGAGAAAAGTTTCATTCCAAGTCTTATTGACCTTTCACTTCCTATGCCTAAGCAAGATCATGACTTCCTACCCATTCTCTCAAATGATTATATCCAACGCCAAGAGAAATTCACCCTTAAAATTGAGACAAATGATCCCCTTCCAAGTCTTATGGACCTTCCACTTCCTATTCCTAAGGAAGATCATGACATCTTGTCTATTATTCCTAATGATTATATATTAATTGTCAAGAGAAAAATGCCCTTAAAATGCAATCCAATGATCCTCTTCCAAGTCAAGATAAAATTATCTGTTCACCTCCATGTCCACCATAAGATCCCATCATGTCTCTGGATTCTCTTCATGAGCCTACCATTCCTTCATCTCCATCTCCTAATCCTCCATGCTCTTCACAAGATCCTATCCTACCAAATGATCTTGTCACTTCTCATATTCCACCTCACGATCCTACGATTCCTCCTAACCCCCCTCATGATCCTTGCACATTTTCACAAGTTTTTCATGCACTCCATACATGTCAAATGGATTCCTCCACTTCTATATAGTCTGATCCATTCCATGATCCCAATTGTCCTCCAAAGATCCCATCACCCTTACAATTTAATCTAATAATGATCCCATCCACTTTCATTTGGGCTAGTATACTTCATGATCCTATCATGTCTTACATACGTCCTCCACCTCAAAATGGAATTGCATCTCTCTATCAAAGTAAAAAGTATCCCTTTGCTAAAAAGGTCTTTCAAATCATGTGCTATCAAGGAAATGGGTTGGGCATCCATGGACAAGGCTTGTTACAACCACCTTATATAATAGTGAACCCCTAAAATCATGACCTGTACTACAAGGATCCAGCTCAAGATGTTTGTACAATTAATAAATCATACATTCCTTCAACCAAACCAAAGCATATACATTGAAGCCTTCAAAACTTCCATCCATCCTAGGTCCATGTATTCCTCCCTCCACTAGCTCACAATCCATTTACAATTTCCCAAATGCAAGTCAATAAAGGGACACATCTATGAGAACTTTCCACCCATCCAAAAATCCTCCACATAATTCCCATCCAAGCATGAATCCTATTTCCTTCCCAAGAAATTTGGATTCCAAGAATAATGTTTATAAGACAAGCAATCCACATGTAGTTAAGGATCAACATGTCTAGTCTAATCGACATGTAAAAAAATAAGCAAAATATGATCCTAAAAGAAAAAAGAAATATCACAAAGGCCGCAAAGTCCAATTAAGCAAAAAGAAAAATCAAAATCAATATGGGTTCCTAAATATCTAATGCAAGAAATGTGTTCCAAGGACCCACAAATGAATAAAAAATTAAAGTCCAAGTGGATTCCTTAGAAGCTTCTTGAAGCATAGCATTGCAAAGAAAAACTCAAGTTGGCATTCAAAATTGCTATCCCTCCTTCTACATGTCTTGAACCTTCCATAACCATTTTTTGTCCTTATGCCCCAAAATTCATAACCATTCCTCCATAAAATCCAAAATATCCGTTTCTATCATAAAATCCAAAATCTCCCTTTCCTCCATCACTCCATCACCCCTAAAGGTGTGTGCCAATGCTGACATTTCCCACATTTCCATCCACTCAAAAGAAATTCTTCTCGCAATCCCTCCATTATCAAATACAAATTTTCCTTCCTTCCTTCCATCACATCCAATCCTTTTCATAAACCCTTATCCCACTTCATCCAAAAATCCATTTTCATCTCCCTTTATATTTACCTTACCAACATCTTTAAGTATACCACCAAAATTGATGGTCCATTAGTTCATATCTTTCAAGAGCACTATCCAAGAAAAAAGATGCTTGAGTCCTTCCCATATGTCCTATCATGAATCTATCCTCTTCCCAAAATTTAAAAAAAACAAAAAAAAAACAAATCAAGTGAAATAATTTTGTCTAATAGTGAAAACTAGGCAAATAGGAACTTTGGGAAAGTACCATGATGAAAACCTAACAAAAAGGCATCACATGTAATGTATGAACTTCTTGCATTCCATACTTCGGAGAAAGTTTCATCTGTATTTCCCTATCATATCATCTCCCTTTCATTTCCACCATTATCATATGTCCCTCATATCCATTATCTTATGAGCATCCATATTCCTTTTTCCCAACTTTGATCTTGACAGGGCTAGGGATCTCCCTAGAAGCATCACATGTCTTATCAGCTTCATGTTGTCCACATCTATTTGGTCCAGATCCATTTTGTACATATCCCTTATCCTATCCACATCCTATTGGTCCATATTATTTATCTTATCACAACGTTCAATCCATATCAATTCCCCTTGTCCATTATTGATCTTGCTTATCCTATCATTATCCTATCCAAATTCGTCCCTTGGTATTGACATAAAATTAGGACGTAAAAATACAAATATTTTTTTTTTCAAAAATCCTCTTGAAATGTCCTTTTCTATGCATCACATGCCAATAAATGCATTGTTTCATTACTCTATTTTGTCGTATCTAATCCCTAATCTAGGAAAAAATATGTTATCTCATCCCGTAGATAGTCCTTGGCATCCAAACAACCTCAAGACATACTAAGAGACCTTTGGCATGGCTCCATCTACTAGTTCATCCATCAATCCATAATTCCCTTTCCTTGCAAGACACAGGTGATAGTCTTAAAAGTCCTAGAAAAATCCCTAAAAAGAGCAAAAAGTCCTGAAAAAATCCATAAAAATTGCATAAGTTGTGAAAAATTTGATAAAAATTAAATAAAGTCATGAAAAAATCCAAAACATCATAAAATGTCCTAAAAAACCAGCCAAAAGAATCATAACATAAAAAAAAATCCTTGCAATAAAATCATCTCTATTACAACAAGAAGAAAGAATTGATCAGGCATCATATCAAAATCAAAGCACTAAGCTTCATAAATCAGTAATGGACTTGTATGACCCGTCTCTATTAGGAATCCAATCTGTCATCTATTGATCAAAATCAAATTAATCAATCAATTGTCTTAGAAAGTGACAAATATACTCGAAACTAGACAAATCAGTATTATACGAGTAGTCCATTCTTGAAACCAGACACATCTCCATCCGATCAAACAACAAAATCAATCCAAACAATGATCAGTAATGTTGTTGACAAAGTCAGGAAAGTAAGTCCATTATAAATTTATCTTTTATGATTGTGTTTCTATGACCCTCAAGGATACCACTAAGTGGTGAGAGTGACTATAATGGTTCATGATCCTATTTTCTTTGTTTGTTGTTTGTGGAGTCTTTGATAAAATAATGGGGCAAAGATGATTTTGGGTGAATGTGATAAGAACTATCACACATCAGACATCCACACACATCCACGATCTGAGACAACCTTAGAAATATGTCAAACATTCCCTATTTCTTTTTTTCTTTTTTAATCAAATATCGTAGCTTTGTCTAGATGGTAAATATATGGGTACATTCGCATCTCTTTCTTTTCAAATAAGGCACAATGATAATGTTGTTGAAAATATTCAGTAGAGACACAAATTCATAATTGTTTATTCTTGATTGCAACTAATTAAATCTTCACTTCTTCTTAATTTATTCTTCTCACTAACATTTCTTCTATCAACTAAAATTAATTACTCAATCTAGTCAATCAATCATTAAATTGGGAAAATCACTCCATCATTCTATATGTAAGTCAATCAATCATCATTTATCTTATACCTAATGTATCCTTCCTGAAACCAAAAATTTTTATTTATCTTATACATAGTATGTCTTCCCTGAAACCAAACATTGTCACTTGTCTTATATAGGATGTATCTCCCCTGAAACCAGACATGCTTCTCTATCAACCATCTCTATGTCCAATGTAAATATATTAATCATCACCACCTACTATGTCTTCACTTCTTACTAACTATTCTTCTCTTTCATTTTGTCATCTAACATTTGTCATCTTCTGCTGAGACATCATTCATGCCTTTCTTCCATAAAGAATCTCTCGAGGGGTACCACATTACCCCATCATCACCTTGTTCTCGTTAGGGCAAACTCTGACAATGTTTTCGAGATTATTCTTTGACACAATGCTAAAAATCAAATTTTATCAAAGAGGGGCAAAATGTAGACACCTAAAATTGTCCAATGTGTGCAAGCCACAAACTTTCTTCTCAATCAATTAAATAATCCTTATTATTTAATTTATTAGTGTCATTCTTCTAATTTGAATTTAAAAAAATTAATATTTCCCCCTTCTCATAATTAAATATTTTTTAATTTTTTAATTATCTAATTTTCCTCTAATATTAATTAAATAACAAATTATTTAACTAATCAATTTCCTCCATTTTAATTAAATAATTTTTATTATTTAATTAAATGCTTTCTTTCATTTTCTCTCATAATTAAATAATTATTTAATTAGTTAACTAAGTCTTCTACATTTAAATAAATTCTTTAATTTATTTAATTATTTGTTTTTCTCAACAAAATCAAAGTCTCCTAAAAATAAATAAAATCTTTAGTGGAAAAAGGAAAATAGGGTATTTTAGTGGAAGTAGTAAAAAGACAAAGAATACTAAAAAACCCCACAATATGAATATTATCATTTCTTCTGAGGAGGAAGAAGACTATGAGAAGATGGAGAGAAATGAGGAAAATATTGGTGAGGGGACTAGGGAAGATGAGCATTTGGATGGGGATTTAGGTAATCTGGGTGAGGACCAGAACACTCAGCAGAGCTAGAAGGTTAACTTGAAAGAAGCCAACTAGATTGTGGATGATATTGTGGGAAGAACTCATAAAGATAGTCTTGGGACTAAGGTGACTACTGATAAGGAGAATGACAAGAAGAAAAGTTGGGATAACGCTATGAGTAAGGGTAAAAAATGCCTTGTGGATTTTAACTACACCCTGGGCAAGATAATTGGATGATGTCGGCATGGTCATAGACCAAATGCATATGGCGGTGTGTCATATCAACCTCCTCAAGAAGATGAGCATAGTAGATAAATAGTTTGCTAAGTGCCTTGAGGAAATGGGGGATGTGGTTTTTAATGTGGATGCTTATGCAGCCTTGGTTGATAAGGTTTTTAATCTGGAAAAAACCATGAAAGAGATTGAGGCTAGGGTTACTAAAGGGGAATTTTAGGGTAGGCTTGTCACTTTGCATAATAGAGTGGAGAAATTAGAAGATGCTATGAGGAAAAGAGGGGAGCAGAGGTTGTGCAGCCTCAAACCCTATACCGGTCATGCGAAGCTCCTCGTCAACAAGATAAAGCAAACTAAAGTAGAGAAGAAGGTGAAGAATCTAAAGGAAGATATGGGACCTAGTAAGCACACTCGGGCGAGCACTAGGAATATTGACACCAAATAATATAAGGAGATGGAAAAACTGAAGGATGATGCTGATCAAATGCAGGTTCTAGTGGTCTAGGCTAAGAACCTTATGAAATATATTTAGCTATCTTTTTCTGTTGTCCTATCTTTTTATGGTGTTGTCTTGTTATGTTTCTCTAGTTGCAGCCTTTGGTATTTTGGTAACTAATGTATGTTTCTTTCACACTTTTATTCCTGGGTGTTATGGCACAGACTCTTTTAAGCCTTTGATGGTTTATCTTTAAGCTCTTTGTTAAAGGTTTCAGGTCCTTCAAAAACCTCTTTTTACTTAATCAAAACACTTATTTTATAAATCACCAATTAAATGAGCAATTAATGCCCCTTAAATCATTTAATTTCTAGGTAAAGTTATCCCATGTTCTTTTAATATGAACTTATGAATAAGATTGGATAGTCTTAGTGAGACAGCTTCCAAGAAGATCATGTATACTGTATTACATAATAAGATATGTTTGAAGTCTGTAAAACGTAATAGACTTGCCGATTCAGGAACAAGAGCAATGAAAGTAGTGTTGAATAATTTAAAAAAAAAATCCATTTCATATGGACTCTTCAGGGTAAAATTACAAAACCGTGTCACACTTTTATAAAGGAAAAGGTTAACACTTGATTAAAACTATTTAATTTCGACGACATAAAAGTGACATTACTATTATGAACTTGAAGATTATGTAAATTGATGAAATTTGTAAAACTTGATGAAATTTATGCCTATTATTATTTATTTATTTTTAAACAAGAATTAATATGTTTTTTTATTTATTTTTAAAGACAAATTTTTTGTCACTAAAAAATGTTGAAAATTAGGGGACTAGCTCCCACGCAAAAAACAAAATGTAAATAAACTTAATTTTTTTTTTGATTTCAACATAGCAAATAGATGACACATCTAATGCAAGAAAACTAAACAATTTTTATTATCTATATTTCTTCATTATAATATTTTAAATTCCACCGTACGATAATTTGATGGTTATAAAATGTATCTTAATAAAAATAAATTATACACTTTTAGAGGAAGACTCTCTCCTCTAGTGATACTTATGTATTTTAAAATTTGTTTAATACGATTCAGTATTTTTTTTTTCTTTTTTCAGATTAGCTTCTTCTCGAATATTAGAATACCTACTTGTAATATTTTTATGTTCAAATCTATTAAATTTAATCAATATATTATACAAATTATATGAATAGATTCCTGACTTGGAACTCTACAAAATAGTATTCTTTTTAATAAATTGAATTTCCTAGAGAAAATTGTTGTAGAAGTGAAAATTTCTTATAATCTGGGAAATTTGGTGTCGTGTTTGCCAATTAGGATGCCACCCAGGATGTTTCAGCAAGAAGATTTCCATCCAGAATGGTTTCAGATTAAACCCTTTTGGTTGAAACCTTTTCCATCCAAAACTATGCAAAATTATGGGATAATGTCTCTTTTTGCATATATATAATAATAGATTTACGACTGAAATCGATCCATTTGGTTTCATTTCGGTCAAAACCTTTGTGCCACATGACCACCACATCGCTGCCACATGGGTTGGACCAGGACCTATCTTGCTGAAAGTGTTTCTGCCATATTGATATCATCCGAATTCATTTCGTTGGCCCAAAGTGCAACATAGGTTTATACTTTTACCCTTCAACTATATCGAAACCAATAAAATCCCAACAATTTTGAAAATATATAGCTATAAATCCATCTAGTCCTAGAAATTCATCTTGAGGCTTTGCAAAGACACCCTTTTTTTATTTATGCTAGAGAAAAAGGTTTGAGGATATCAAGAGTCTCTTGGTTTCTGATCATTTAAGAGATGTGATTCAGTAACTCCTAAGAATCATCTTCTACACTTTCAAATGGGGCTAAAAGTAACTTGGAGAGTAATTGAATAACTTCAACTTGAAAATTTTCCTTATCATTATGCAATTCACCTAAACAATTTTTAAATTGAATTATTGAATTGCAGAGTACTCTCATTTTAGAAAATGAATATAAATACTTGGTTTTTTTATCCACCTCTTGGAGACATAATTCCTTAGATTTTTGCCTCCAAAAAAAATTCCTCCTTTTTTAGAATCTCTTCAAGGAGATTTTGCATTTTTTTTTTCTATTGGTAAGAGGTGGTATTGATCCAATGATGGGTACTATTTTCATTTATGTGGCTCAATTGGGCTTCCACATATACTTTGGCTAGAAAAATACTTTTGAACACTTGTGTAATCTATTCTCTCATCTAGAATTTCAAAAACTTTAATTTCTTACACAATTGAAACATCCTAGAACCTTTAAAAAAAGGTTCATTATTCCACCAATTTAGAAGAAGAGGAATAAAGGTAGGGTCCTTGTAAAATATTTATTCCTATTTGAAAGAGGACTTTGGTTTATATTGGAAGGGTGCAAAGGGCACCTCAAATTGAAGAGAGAAGTGACTAGACTCAACGAGGGACATTATTTGAGATGAACATGAATCAAATTGAGATATCCAAGATGGATTAGATATGAATATATCTAAATGTTCAGTAATATGCATGAATTTTTTCCTCTTATTTTTCCATGGCATATTTCGATTTGAAGGATGTCAATTCCTTAGCTCATTTTTAATACAAAATCATTAAAATATTGCATTGTTTTCAAGATAGGGATAATCCCCCTAGGTTTGTCACTTATGGATAAAAAAATTTTAAAAACCCCTCCAATAATGATTTGTTCATAAGAATATTTTTCATAGATCATGAAAGGGAATCCCATAGAAGTTTCTCTCCTTCTGTAGAATTAGGTCCATAAACATTTAACAAGTGGAATGAATGGTTAAAGTCATCATATAAAATTATCTTTGGCTATAATTATATGCACTTGAATATTATTTCCTTTCCACAAGATAGCTAGACCTCTAGAGGTTCCCAATGAGGGAGAGGATATAAATTTCCATACCTTCCATTTAGTGAATGGTTGAGAATTCTTTTTTTTTTAAACTAGCCTCTTACAATAAGACCAAGTCCACCCCAGAAGGCTTAAGTCGATATTTGATTAGGAATCATTTATTATGGGAATTTCATCCCCTAACATTATATGTAATAATTTTCATGTTTATCATGGAAATGAAAGATTCTCCACAGTCATATATTTGCATCCAATATTTTCTGAATCATTACTTTCATTGCTTTCTTTATTTTTTTACTTTTTTAGTCTCTTCCTCCCTTACCTTTGAGTTATTTTGGATTTTCCTTCATGTTTAATGATAGACACATTTGATAAATTACAGGGCTAACTATGGTATTGAATTTAGGATCTTACAAGAAAACTTCGATATGCACTTCTTGTAGATTTTGCATGAAGGCTTAGGAATCTACACTTTGGATAGGATGATTATGTTTATAATTTTGTACCACAAGATCAAAATATTCATCTACAACCTCCTCATCTTTAGCCACTTGATTTTCCATTATAAGTAGTTTTTGATTGCATGTGTTAACCAATACATCCTCCATAATTTTAGTATGATGTTTTTTCAAAGGGGCGGTCCTTATTTTATGAGAGACATCATCATTGAGAATCAAACCCTTTATGCTGAAATCAAACGATATATAGAGGGGATAGTTAACTTGAGCAAGTGGGTGCCCATTCAGGGCTATGGCACCAATATGGTAATTTTGAAACTTAGTAACCCCTAACTGGCTTTGTTTTTATTAAACAATAGATTCCTTGCCTAATTTTTCTTGTTATGATCTATGCAACTAATTAGTTCTCAAAATTACTTTTGCATCTAAGAGAAGCTCTAGTTCTTTCCTTTTCTATGAACCTTAATCTAATTTTCTAATATTTTAACATCAATGAATAAAGATGACTAAGATAATACTAGCTCTTGTGAAGAAGGAAAAAGATATTTTCCATATTTTTTCTCCTTACGATCATACCATAATGATTGGTTTATTTCAGAAAAAGAAACGAGTCTTGTGGAAAGTGCAAGAAGGTGAGTCCACTTCTAATGAAACTTTTTGCATGCGAAACCCACTTTTGGAAGAAGATGTTTTCTAGAGAATTTTTCACAAAATTAAAACATATTATAGATATGATTACATAGATTTAAAATACATATATTTTTTTAATAAATTGGACTAATTTTTTAATTATTTTTCAAACAATTTCTAATAAAACAGGTCCATAACCATGAAACAACATGTTTTTATTTTTTAACTTCAATTTTTTTTTGTTTGAAAAACTTAATATTATATGACATTACCCTATAGACCATTCTTTTCACTTCGAAAAGAGAAGAATTTGAAAATGATAAGATTAGGTCAAATTATGCTTCTCACACAAGAGTTTTCAAAAATAAAAATCATCCCCAATAAAAAAAAGTAGAAACAAATATATTTACAAAAAAATCACAAAAAGATATGATCATCAATATAGAGTGTCTTACAAATGATATCCCAAAAAGATTCAAAAAAATACTTTTATTTATTCCAAATTATGGTTTTCATACATAGGCATGGAAGGTCCTAAAAAATGACTTCAAAATAGTGGTATTTGGAAAAATCTAGTGAAAATAGTTTTTCATCATCTTGGTATTAATATTAATTAAATATTGAGAAACTAGACTTTGAGTAATACATTTTCTATTATTGAATTTTTTAAGGTTCAATCTTATTTTGGGTCAATTAAAATCAATTTTAAAAAAAAGTGAAAAGAGTTCCACTTGACCAAAATGTAGACTCAACTTCTTGTTCACACCCCTTTCTTTTTGGCTGGTGAGCACAAATGGGGATTAGAGATCATATCCTCACACACTTTGATTTATATAACTCTTGGAATGAATAAAATAATCCTTTGGAAATGGTTTCTACAAGTTTAAAAAAATTCAAACCTGAATAGGTACTTTTGTGTGTTCAAAGTGTTTAATATCATGCTTCGAAAGAATGTCCAGTTGGTTAGATAAACTTTTCACCACTTATATATTCCATTATTTGAAAGGAAGAGAGGGTAGTCATATCTAGAATGGAGCATATTTCAATGAAGCCAAATGAGTGTCAAAGTTAGGGTACCAAACTTATGTAACGAGCCCAAATCTATCTATAAGCTAATATGTTGTTCTATGCACTAAATCTCTATCAGACTTGTTTTGGAAATCCACAATAAAGAATCCCTTCCCAAATCAATAAAAAGAACATGCAAAATCCCTAGCCCAGATGTATGAATCCATGTAGACAACTTATAAAAATGATCTACAAAGTTCCAAAATTTACTTATTAAAGCGTTGCTATAAAGATTGAAAATATGTGAAGCTAAGAAATCCTATGCAAGAGTCACTTTAAACACTCCCTTATCACTATTTTTATCAATTTTGGGAAGAAATAATGTTGCTTCTACTACCAAAATTTCCATAAGATCTTTCTGGACCCATTTCTTCAAGAAAATCTTCTTTCTACTGTGATGATGGTACGTTCCTATTGGGTCCTTTTGTTTTACTTAAAGGGAAGACCTGAATTCTTACATGCTTCATTGGTGATGTTGGAGGAGTTACTATGCATAAATACCTCATATTTGTTTGTGGACTCTATTATTCTTTGAGATAAAATGGCTTGCAGGAGTTGCAAGGATTTGATTTGAAAGGAATGGATGGGTCTGAGGAAAAGGGACCATTCCCCAAAAGTCTCGATGGATTCCCTCCCATTCATTAGACCATTATCCTATCCCTCTTAGGGTTTGATGTTGTTGTCATCTATCATTCTGTTGAGAATAAGAATCCTCTTGGTGTCGTTTGTGAAGATTTCTTGTAACCCAAAGGAAGTTGTTGGTTTTTTGGAACCCATTTTCTCCTCTACTTATGTTGTTTATGTGACCTAGCTTCCACTTTATGGCTTGTTGATTTAATCCTTTGGCAAACTAGGGCCCTAAAAGAGGCTCGTTTGGAAAAATCTCAAGGAAATTGTGTCAGAACTTAGGATAAAGACCTTTCAATGGAAAATGTTTATCTCATCACCAAGTATTTATTAAGTAGCTACATGATATCTAATATTTATGACGTTCTTTTAGTTTTTAGATTAAACAAGTCTTAATGCTGGACTTTGAGTCAACTAAAATAGATATGACTAAAATTCATGCTTTGATATATTTCAAAATTTAACTGGGAGTCAAAAAAAAATTTAGACTTTAGAAATTTTTGTTAATTTTCAATAATATTGCATTTGTTTCTATCCATCTTTCAAAATAAATTAATATGAAACATGTGCAAGCACTAATGGCTATTGAAAACTATATTCTACTAGAAATAACCAAATAATTTCAACAAACATTCAAATTGAGGGAATCAACTAATTTGTGGTATTACAGAAGACAATCACTAATTGGGGTCTTATTGTGACCTAATCACACATTACCCATCAAGGATGGGACCCCTTATCATTCTAGTTTTGTTGACCTTTTGGCTTTCCTGGTCTCGGTAGCTTTTGGCTTAGTCCCCTAAGGTTCTCGTGTTTTGATGTGAGAATTGTTAAAATTTGGCCAATTCTAGAAAAGCGTTGTCCACCCGAGTCCTAGAATGGAAGCTGTATGTTTTTCTATGACTCGGGTCAACTATGAATATGAATTGAAATTTCAAAAAAGAATGTCACTAAAATTTTGAACGTCTTGACATACTTGCTATTTTTGGAAATTTCTATTTTTAATAAGTCTATTTTTAGTAAGTTTTACTACGTCCCAAAATGGCCTTATTTTGAGTTTGGAAGTACTTACTATTTTTAGCAGTGTATATTTTACTATGTCTATTTCTTGTAAATTTTTTTGCCTCCTAGATTGGCCTTATTTTGACTTTGGAACAACTTACTATTTTTAGAAAGTGTATTTTTGGCAGGTCTATTTTGGAAACAAGTGAGCTATGACAGATAAAGAGACAAAAGGGTATCCAATTCTATATCCAAAAGAATAAACAAGTGAGGTCGTCAATCAAAAAATGGTTAAGACTGGAAATACCCTTGAAATATCCAAAAGTGGAAAGGCATGAAAAGCATCACAAATTCTGAAATTTTGGCAAAAATGGAAACTTCTAAAATCTTGGAAAATTCTGAAATTTCAGAATAAAGAAAAATCCTTGACTTGAAGAAAAATTCACGACCTCTCCAAAATCCTACCTCCAGGAATGGTGGAGCGCAAGTCAACTCAGTCAAAGGAGAATTTGCAAACAAAAGAAAATCCTCCAACATGTGAAAAATTTGGAATGTTTTAAAATTCCAAAAACGTTAAAATAAAAAAGCTGAAATCTTGGAAATTTTATCGGAAAAGTTAAAAATCCAAAATTTTGTTAAAAATCAATAAAAAAAGAAAAAAAATCTAAAATTTTGGAAAATTATGAAAAATGACAAACCTTGAAAACTTGGATAAGATTGGAAAATTTCTCAGAACCCCGAACTCATGGAAAAATCCAAAAATGAGAATTTTGGAAATCATGGAAAATTGAAATTCTTAAAATCTTGAAATCTGGAAAAATTCTGAAATCTTGGAAAATTCCAAAATCTTGGAAAAATTGGAAAAATTTGAAAATTTGGAAAAATGGAAATGTTAGAATTTTTTTCTCCTTCATAGAAGAAAAAATGTCTAAGTGTTGGAAAATTTCTCCTCCATGCAAGGAAATATGGCTAAGTGTTGAAAACCTTGGAATATTCCAAAATTCTGAAATCTTGGAATTCTTGGGAAAATTCCAAAATCTTGAAAAAATGGGGATCCTTGGAAAATAAAGAAAAAAGGGGTAAAAAGTGAATTTAAAGCATGAGAGGACGAAGGTGTGAAGTTTTGAAGAGAGAGAAAGAGAGTTTTTGGAGAGAAAATGTCTATCGAGAGAGATAAATTTGTAAAGAGTTTGAAGAATCAAAGGATGCATGAGAATGTTAGAGAGAGAGGATTTTGTTCTTTTTGAAGAGAGTAAATATGAAAGAATTTTTATGAGACTCTTATGTTGATTATTTCATTTTGCAGGGGGAAGAATATCACTCTTGCGTGATCAAGGACGAAATTCAAACTCCAGAACTCCAATTGTAGTGGTTAAGGCGTCCAAGTTTCAAATGACCCAATTCAAGGCATTCAAGATTTAGGACTTTAAAAGATAAAATTCAATTGGAAAATCCAAGAGCATGGCCAAGGGAGGTTCTATGTGAAGAGAATCTAGAATGACATAATTGTCAATGAAGGATTCCAATCCATAAATTTCCAATCAAGTACATGGAAGGATGGATATGTTCAAGCATAGATAGATTCAAAAGGAGTATTCAAAGTTGGATGTGGGTTACAAAATGATGCAGTTAGAAATGACCCGAGCCTACATGACACCTAGTATGTTGACATGGCACCTAGTTGTATGTGTCTGAATGTTGACCTCTAAATCAGCCACAACACAACATAGTCATTGCTCAATCATTGAATCATGATAATGAACATGAATTGCTCATTCCACAATATCGGTCGAATTGACCTGTTGCCTCCTATTTAGTTGGGGTGTTTAATTACTCTCAAAATGAGAGCCAAAAACCATAGACCGTTGCTAAAATGGAGGATTTGAAAGCTTTGAAAATTGAAATGAAATTTATTCTATATGAGAGATGCAATTGTAATCTAGGAATGAAGTTGAAGATTTTAAGCTAAGAAACTTGAAAGAGATAACATAATTAAGCTATTTAATAAATAAACAAACTAAATTGTGATGAAAAATGCCATTAAGCTAAATGAGATTACACTAAATATGCAATAAAATCTTGGCAATATGAGAGAATTGAGACAATAATTCACTATAGTTTTGGTACTCTAAAATTGTCGTCTCTCAAATGAAGGAAATAAGGTCCATAACATAGAAAATCCTAAAGAGAGGATGGAGAGTTTCTTGGGAAGAAATGGCCGACTCTTCATCTTCATGGAGGAAGGTTAGAAAAATATGAAGGAATTATTTATTTAAATAAATGAATTATTGCCACATGGGTTGCTTTTTACTTTGTTTGAATTATTAAATTCAAGTGAGGATAATCCATTCAAATAACCAAATATTATTTATTTCCCTTGATGTGTATTAGCTAAAGGGGGTGGGATTAATTTAATTTAAAAGCACTTAGGACTTTAGAATTAAATTAATTAATCATAGGGATTTTTAGCTAATAAATCTTGAAAATTTAGGAATTAAATATGGTGTAAGATTTATGCAAATTTAGGTTTTCTCCATTTGAGACTAAGTCAATTAAAGACAATTAGGAAGGACAGTTTTCCTAGTACAATAGGACTTCAATGATGAGAATATGCACCAAAATTGATTAGAATTGTAAGGTGCCAATTTTGGGGTGTTACATTTTGCCCCTCTTTGAATTGATATGAGAGCAACGTGTTGATTCAAAGAATAGTCTGATGTAACAGATGAAGATTTCAGGAGTCTAGGTTAGGTTGCCAAGACACTGATCAGATCAAGAAGCAGAACCATCTTCAGAATGAAGCATGACTCTCCAAATCTAAGTTAGATTATGAAGACAATGGTCCAAATACCAATTGAGAGAAGATTGGAATCGGGGTTATATTTCCCCAATGTCCGTTGATAGCTGATGAAGATTTAGGACAATCTCTAGAATCAGGGTTAGATTTCCCCAATACGAAGGTTAGCCCTCCGAGATCCGGGTTAGGTTTCCTAGATAACGGTCAAAAAGAGATTTTGAGAGCCATCTTCAGAACAAAGCATGACTTTCAAGAATTAGGGTTAGATTGCCCCAATACCCAATGAGATTTCAAGAATCATCTCCAGAATGAAGCTTGATCCCTAAGGATCCGAGATAGATTGCTCAGATACCTAGAAAGATAGATGACAAGATGACAATATGTGAGGCCTCAAGATGGCCCCTAGAGATTCAAGATCATGGAATATCCAATTTTGACCATAAGGTATGAAACACTGAATATGCCCCAAGTGATGAGATTGCCCCTAGAAATGGGGACTTTTGATTCAGATTAGACTGATTCGAGAATGATGTGAAAAGATTCAATGATGCAATCACCCTACCCCCTCGAGAGCGAAATCGAAAGATGACACAACAGAAAGATGATTGACAGCAAAAGATGGTAGATATAAGTAAGATCGAAGATCCATAGGAATTTAGAGATAGATCAAGAGAAGGCATAACCGATTTAGAGCGATCGGGAGGTCTTGTTGACTAGGTTTGACCATAGTTGTCCAAGTTTGACTAGAACTGACTAGAGTCGAATTTTGATGAAAAGATTGTAGAAGCTGAGAAAATGATGATGAGAAATGATTCTGACAAGAAAGTGACATCAGAAAGTGGACTACACAAGAGTCAAAGCATGTCGGTCGCAAAATTTTAAAACATGATTTTGAGCTACCTAGGAGTGTCATATTTTGATTTCGATCATGAAAATAGATTGAGCATATAGCTGAAGATAGAGAGAATGGATCAAACATGTGTGTAGTCAAGAGGAATCTAGGACAGAAGATGAGAACCTTCGAAGAATGAGAAGACAATGAAGAGAGCACCAAAACTGTTGCTATGCAAGCTTAAAATGCGAATGCAAGCCTAAGCTAAATGCAACCCTGGGACTTGGTTGTTGGACTCATCGGATAATTATCATCATTGAGTTTTGGAACATCGAATTCGATACAAGCCTTTTTGATGCCATACAACCATAAAAATATGAATATGACTTTCATCAGATAAAATGTAGGAAACGAACGTAAGCACCAAGGCACAAAAGCCAAGATGACCTAAACATTATTTCCAGTTTGATATAGTAAGAGTATACAAGTAAATGAATAGAGCAATAACAGTCAAGGAGATAGTTCCAACCTCACCTTGGCATACAAATAAACAAGATCGAGGGATGTGAGGCATTCCCACCTTAATGCAAAAGCTCTTATCACATACACCCTCTTTATTTGACGTTGCTAGGTCATTGAAACCACACCCACAAGCAGTAGACAATGAAAATATCAATGAAATTCATGAGAACAGACAACATACAAAAACAAGATTCAATTATAGCTCAACATGTTTCAAATTTTATGAATGTGCATGTGTTTTAGGGGTGTTGAAAAACAACGTTGTGCTGGTGAGTGCGATGTGTTTGATTTCTATCGAGAGATGTTTATGTTGTGATGTCCAATGTGTCCAAAGATAGTGTTTAAAAACATTGTTTGATTGGGGTGTTGAGAAACACCAGTTTGGGCCATTAAATAGTTGTCCTTTAGAACTAACAAGATTACTGACTCAAGTGTTAACCAAAGATACGATCAAAGTGGGGAGACATGCCCCGAAGTAATGAACATTGATGACTGACTTGACTCATATAGAGAAGACAAATCTGGGTGGATTGCCCCCAAGCTATGACACTAGGGTCGTGTAAAGTCAGGTGGGATCTTGAAAAGACCCAAAGTGGATTGATGTCAAATATGTAGATAGTGATTTGATGTGAGAAATATCAATAGTACAGTGACAGTAGGCAGACACAGTGAGAATCACTGGTGACTGATACGATAAAAGATTTTCAACTATAAAGACCGACGTGAAATCTAGGCATCAGCAGGCAGACTTAGTGAGAACCACTGGCGACTGATGCAAAGAGGAGAGAGACTCAAAAAGATAGGGAAATCCCCCCTAAACCAGGAAGATGCCCCCAAGTGTGACCAGTTTCAATCCATGTGAAGTTGAGAAAAATCTCAAAAATAACTAAGAGTGAATGCATGAGCAAGCAAACTAAAGCAAGAAAGAAAACTAAGCAGGAAAGCAAACTAAAGCAGGAAAGTGGGAGAGCGAATTGCAAGAAATCCAAGGGATGCCGCTATAGATAGAGCATTGTGGAACAAGAGGTGCCTATTTACCAGGTTTTTACCATCTTGGAAGAAATTCTATTTTTGCTACCATGACGCCTGTTTACCAAGTTTTCATCAATGGCACCGTTTTTCTCTTCTTTTTTTGTATTTTTCATTTTTTGATATTTTTTGTATTTTTTCTTTTTTTTTTCAAATTTTTTTGGTATTATCAAGGTGCCTGTTTACCAAGTTTTCACCAGGATAATAGATACATCAAAGTGCCCGTTTGCCAGGTTTTCACTAAGATGATCATTTGTTCAGGACATTTTGCAATTTTTAGGATTTTCTCAAAATAGAGTATGTACATGAGCATTCAGAAGACATCTCAACAGTAGAACTTCTTCAGATGAAGAGCATTGATAGGCTCTTTGAGCTATTTTCCCTCTGTGGTAGAGAGCTATTAAGTGCCCGACCAAAATACTGCAGTGATAACATATGGACTAAGCCAGTTTGGTTCAAATTTTCCTTTCTGGACCCATTGTTGTTGATTCATGGGGTTCTCTCTCAGGATGAGATCACCCATTTGGAATTCCCTTGGTCTGACCTTCTTGTTGTAGCTTTTAGATATTCTCTTCTGATATGCTTAGATATGATTGAACACCACTTTCCTACATTCATCCAGTAGTTCTAGATCTTGAAGCCGAGATATTTTGATATCATCATCAGTAATGATGCCCTTCAGAGAGACTCGCAAGGTAGGAATCTCAATATCAATAGGAAGCACTACATCTGCACCATAAACTAGAGAAAAGGGCATGGCCCCTATTGGTGTCTGTATACTGGTGTGGTAAGCCCATAAAGCTAGATTAATCTGGAGATGCCAGTCTCGTCCATATTTGTGTACTGTGTGGTGTAAGATCTTGAGAATAGTCTTATTCGAGGCTTTCGCCTGTCCATTATCGTGGAGATAATAGATAGAAGACCAGTGCTGAAGAATTATAAACTTAGCGCATAATTATTTTAGATCCTTGTTCTTGAATTTCCCCCCATTGTCAGTGATTATTGATGAGGGTACACCATATTTGTAGATGATGTAGTTCACTATAAACATGGCCATAGACTTGCCATCAGCTACGATGAGGGGCACTGCCTCAACCCATTTGGTAAAATAGTTTGTAGCACTAATGATGTATTTATGTCCCCTTGAAGAAGACAGATGTATCTGACCCACCAAGTCAAAGGCCCACTGCTGAAATAGAGAAAAGCTGACAAAAGGAATGAGCTCCTTGGCAGAAGCATGGATCAGATTTCCATGAAGCTGGCACTGTTTGCAAGATTTAGCAAATTGTGTAGCTTCTTTCTCCATATCGGGCCAATAGTAACTAGCTCTAATAAGTTTGCGAGCCAGTGTCAGGCCGTTTGAGTGAGACCCACAGATGCCTTCATGCACCTATGCTAATGCACACTTGGACTCATCAGGTTATAAACACCTAAGGAGGGTACCATCTAGACCTCACCTATATAAGTCGTTAGCTATGATGACAAACCATGAAGCAATGTGGATTAAGTAACATTTCTCATTTCGGGTGTAAGTGTCCAGAATGATCTGGTCACGAAGGTAGGAGTAAATATGGTGGTAGCGGGATGAGTCATGACCAATGACATAACAGATCATCCAGGATTTAGGGGAATCATACGCAGGGTAGCATAACGTCTCTACTAGGAATTCATGTATGAAGTCATTTTCTAGCATTTGTAACATGGAAGCGAGAGTAGCCATGGCATCGACTGCTTTATTATCTTCCCTTGGAATTTGTTGGAAAGTAATATGTGCAAAGTATTTCTTGAGATCATCAACCATCTTTTTGTAAGGCACCCATTTTTCATCTTTTGTTTGGTAGATATCATTCACGTGATTGATAACCAACTATGACTCTCCAAAGACCTTTAGCTCATCGACACACCATTCGATAGCAATTTTTAATCCATTAATCAAAGCTTCATACTCAATAGTGTTATTTGTGTAAGGAAACAACATTTTGTAAGCCTTTGGTAATGAATACCGCTGAGGTGTAATGAACGAGATTCTGGCACCTGACCCCTACTGGGTGAATGATCCATCAAAGAACATGGTCCATGCTTGATGTGTGAGAAGCATGATGGATTCATCTGGGAACTCAATCCTTAATGGTTGATAATCTGCAATAGGTGCCTTAGCCAACTGATTTGCAATTGCTTGCCCTTTGATAGCTTTTCTTTCCACATACTCAATGTCAAATTCACTGAGTATCATGACCCACTTAGCTAATCTACCTGTGAGGGCAGCTTTGCTGAGTAAGTACTTTAATGGATAAATTTTTACAATGAGCCTTGTAGTGTGAGCAAGCATGTAATGTTGTACCTTCTGGGAAGCGAACACCACCGCCAAGCAAGCTTTCTCAATGATAGAATAATTCATTTCATAGGAGACCAATGTTCTGCTCATGTAATAGATTGCTCTTTCTTTATTGTTTTGATCTTCTTGGTCCAATAGAGCACCTAGAGATGTTTCTCTAGATGAGATGTATAAGATTAATGGATTCCCATGAATAGGAGGCATTAATATAGGTGGATTAGCCAGATATTGTTTGATTTGTTGAAGACCTTGTTCACATTCTTTATTCCACTCATAGGTCACACCTTTATGCAGAGTCTTAGTAAATGGCTATGACTTGTCAGCTAGTTGTGAGATGAAGTGCCAGATAGATTGAAGCTGACCTTGAAGACCTCTTATTTGACTGATATTACGAGGTGGAGGAATTTCCATGATAGCTTTCACCTTTTCAGGATCCACCTCGATACCTTTTACGGAGATGATATAACCAAGCAATTTTATGGAAGTTACTCCAAATGTACATTTCTTAGGATTGAGATGTACTCTAAAATTTTCCATATGATCTAGTATAGGACCTAGATCAGTAAGATGTGCCTTCCTATCCATGCTTTTAGCAAGGGTTTCATCAACATAATCCTCCATTATTTTGTGAATCATATCATGAATTATAGTAGTGACTTCTCTCTGATACGTGGCTCCAACATTCTTGAGGCCAAAAGGCATAACATTCCAGTAGAAAGTGCCCCATGCACAAGTGAAAGCAGTCTTTTCTTGGTCCTCTGGCACAATTTTTATTTGGTTGTAGCTAGAGAAACCGTCCATTAGGGAGTACATTTCGTACCCTGCTGTCATATCCATAATCATATCAATGTTGGGTAGTGGGAAATCATCTTTTGGACACGCCTTGTTTAATTCCCTGAAGTCTGTGTAGAATTTGATAGATTTTTCATGCTTCATCACTGGAACTATGTTGGAGATCCATTCTGCATAGTCAATTGCTCTAATGATGCCAACTTTTAGGAGTTTCTCTAATTTTGCCTTGACAAATAGAGCCACATGTGGATGCATTTTTCAGAGTTTTTTCTTGACTAGTTTTACTCCAAGAGCTATTGATAGGTGATCCATGATAAGATCAGGATCTACACCAGGCATGTTAGAGTATGTCCATGCAAATTTTATCTTTTTCTCTTTGAATAAATTTGTGAATTCTTTGAGTTCTTCTGCAGACAATGATTTAGCTACATGAATAATGTGTGGATGTTCTTCTGTACCCAAATTTAGGGGCTGAGTCGACTCAATTAGCACCGATGATCATTCCTAGAAATGACTCAGAAGTGCATCAAGTATCTCATCCTCAGGCACCTCGGAGAGGTTTTCACCTTCGGATACGTCTATTCTTTTTAATTTTTTCGGCTCTAAGACTGCCACAATGTGGTTTTCACCGTCAAAGCGCCTATTCTTTTTTCTTTTGATTTTATGACTAAGATACTTGATATCACTTTTGGTCATACTGACACTGTCTTCACTAGTGGAGGATGTTACAGGTTCAACAACGTGGAGATAACATGCTAGAGCATAGTCATTTTGGAATGTGAGGACTTCGTTGGATGAGGAAGGGGAATTCTAGTCTATTAGCTCGGGATGTTGGAGGGAGAGAGAAGTGATGGGTTCAAGTGCATTCATGGTATAATCATCAAAAGCGTGGACTAGTAGGCTGAGACCTAGAGAAATCTCATCCGAAGGTGTATTTGAATCTCTTTGACTCCTAGCGATCGTAGTAGAAGACACGTTAACATATATGGGATCAGACTCATTAGACCTTACACTAGACCCTTCACTGATGCCGAGAAGGTTTTAAGATGTATGTGTAGTATCAACATTCTTGTTGAAGGATCCTTATGAAAGACTTTCAAACTCATATTCATGGGAATCTATGTCTGAACTCTGACTGGGATGTTTGCACCATGAAGGTTTGAGAGTTCTTGTGACACCAGCTTGTTCTTGCACAAACTGCTCTTGAAACTATGATGGTATGTATTGTTCACCCTGGAAACCAGGGTCTTGTGACACTTTCCATTGTTTGTATGTCAAAGAAGTTAATGGAATAGTGCCATTAGAGTCACTACCAGCCTTGGTTGTACCGAAATGTATTATGATGTCATCTGGTTCAACAAATAATGCTGTGAGATCTCAAGGAATAGGATAAGGAAAGTAATCCTCGTCAGAGATATCCTCTGTGGTGTCAACTATAGCTATGCCCTCGGGTTCTAGTTCTTGTCCAGGTTCAGATTCAGATACAAATTTGTTAATCCCTAGATGGAATGGGATCTTCTTGAAGCCTAAACCAGTTGTATCTTTCATCCTTCAACCCATAGCTTTAATAGGTTCAACTAGCCCATTACCATTCATCCCTATTGGACCACTCCCTTTGTATCCAAAGTGTTTCATGATTTTAAGACCTTCACTATTGGGATCTAGTTCACGATCTGGGGTAGTCTATTCAGATATGTCCTTTCCTTTGTAAATCCAAGCTTTAATAGCTCTTCCCTCATCTTCATCTTCTAATGGTGTTGTAGCCTGTACAAAGGCACCATCATAAACTATTTTAGGAGTAGTAGAAGATTTAATGTTCTCAGAAGGTCTCCCATAAGAACGAGGAGATGGAGGTAGAGCTGCTAATGATAGCACAAGTTCTATTTGATACCCCCCATGCCTATGTCTTTGATTTTCAAATTCTGTTCAATCTCTCTAAGCTTTGAATCATATAATTCTATGGATTCTCTGTTAGTAGGAACAAAACTATCAGCTGACTATGTGAGCGTATTACAAGAATAGCCCATATTAGCAGGAACTATCACTTCTGCACCATGGAAAGGAAACTTGATGCACTGATGATACGTAGTGGGAACCACTTGCATTTCATGAATTTGCAGTCTTCCCAACAGGATGTTATAAGCAAGAGGAATGTCCAGCACTTGACATGTGACATCTCTTTCAACAAGTCCAACCTGAATGGGTAGCACAACTAAACCTTTAGACTTTCTTTCTTCTTCATCATAGACTTTGATAGTAATTTTCTTGTGGGAATCTATGTGATCTTCATCATAGCCTAGATAAGTGAGAAAGTGAGAAGAGAAGATGTTGAGGCTAGCATCATTATCAATAAGGATGCGGTGGACGAGTCTTTTTCCAATCATGACCTCTACATACAAAGGAGCATTATGCGGGTGGTTGACCGAAGGGTCATCTTCTTCTAAGAAAGATAGATAGTGCGATGAAGTCAAGTGACCCACCATAGATTGAAACTGATCAAGATTAATGTCTTTGGGGACGTTAGCCTCTACGGGGGCTTTATCCAGAATCTTCCTGTGAGCAAGCGAGATCTTCAACATCTCAAAGATGGTTATTTGAGTGTTGGTTCTTTGCAGCTGGTCGAGAATGCTATAATTAGTAGTAGGAGGTGTGGGGACCATTTTGTGGTCTTATTGGCAGGGCCAAAAACAATTTTATCTATGCGTTGCTTTGGTGTAGATGTAGTAGTAGGAGGATCAGGACCCTTGAGAGTGATCTTAGCACAGGATCTGGTAATGATGTTTGCGCAATCCTGAGATGATTCAGGTTCATATGATTGAGACCCAGGGCCTCTAAAGACAAATGGGGTCTTAGGCTTAGGAGCATCCCCGCTCCCCTTGATAGTAATCACATCACAATACTCAACTTTGGCAGGTTCGATCATGTTGATGACATTGTCATTAGTGGTATGTCTATTGTTAACCTTGGCATTATTGTTCTTAGTGTTGGAAGACTCACCTTTCTCATGAGGAGGAAAGGGATCTTTAAATTCCTGTTGATCTAAATTCTTATTATGATTATCCACAACAATATCACCATTATCAATCATATCTTGGACCTTATGGCACACCTGAAGACAAGTAGAAGTCTTATGACCATTGTTCTGGTGATAGTCATAGTATGCGTTGTCGTTCCACCAATGGGGTCACGGTTGTGGATCATATGGATGTTTGTCCAAAGGAGTGAGAACCTAGTTTTGCACCAAAGTCTTGTAAACTACATCAATCAGTTCTCCCAAGGAAGTGAATTCATGCTTGGGTTGAGGGGCCCAAGGTTTGTTGCTAGAGAATCTAGGAGGTAGCTCAATGTTTTTTGTAGCCTTTTCAGTAGTTTTGATCGCTTGTATGCTAGAAGTGAGATTGAAAACTGGTTTTGAAGGAGCCGGAGTCACATTATCAACCACTCCATCATTCAAAATGTCCCTATTCTTGTTGACAAACTTCCCTTTATCTTTGTTGGAAGAGGAGGAACCTTGTTTTTTGTCTTTGTACAAAGTCAATTCCCCTTTCTTAACCATAAATGCCTCTATCCTCACAGCTTGTTTAATCATGCAGTCAAAATTGAGGGGACCTTGAAGCTGTACCTAATACCCAAAATCAAGAGTGAGATTGTCCAAGAATATGTCGAGTTTCTCAGATTCGGGTATTTTACGAGGATACTTGGTGCAAAGTTGTCTCCATCTCTGGAGAAATGTCAGGAATGGCTCCCCTTGTCTTTGATTGAGATTACAAAGGTTGCTGATGTTAACGGGATGTTGTATGTTGTGAGAATAATGTTGGATAAAGAGATTTGCGATCTCATCAAAAGTCTTAATGTCAGTGGGTAGTTGAGAAAACCACTCCATGGCAGGTCCACCCACACTTCGGGGAAAGAGACGCATTAAATAAGTTTGATCATGAATGAACTCCATAGATAAGGCCCCAAATTATCTCAGATGATACTGAGGATCGGTGGTACCTAGATATTTATCATACTTAGGGAGTTCCACACCCTTGGGAAAAGATGGCATATGAAGACTCCTATCAAAAGGAAAAGGAGAGACACTCTCTATCATGAATTGTTGTGCGGGTTTGTCCTTATCCTTTGCAAGTTGGATAATTTGGTTTTTCATATCTTGAATCATCTTTTGACATTTGGTAGTCTCAGTCTCTTTTTCTTTAGTCACAAGTGTTTCCACTTTGAAATATGGGGGTAAGTTAACTCCTTGGTTTGCCAATTCTAGAAAATATTTCTCTTCATCTTCTGCAAGGAGAATTTCCATCATCTTGATGAGATCGTTATTAGATTTTGCAGAATCTATGTCATTTTGAGTTATCTGATCATCATCATTACCGAGAATCTCATAAATGCTTGGGTTCTGATCTTGACTCTGGTCATGTGGAGGAGGGCAATGGTGATGATGATCACCTTGTTGACCCTGATCATTTTGAGATTGGTCATGGATCTCACTATATTGACCTTGTCGAAAGTCAAAAGGGCCTCCCATGTTGCTGATGTGGGATTGTGTTGTGTGCACAAGTTCAGTGTGAGTGTGCGTATTGAGCTGAGAGTTCATGGCCAATGTAACTTTTTGTGGGTTAAAGGGGTCGATGGGTTCAGAAGGATCAATAGGTTCACAAGGATTGATAGGAAAAAAATTATTGGTATGATCAAAAGGATCAATAAGGTAGTGAGGATCGTCAATAGGGTCGACCCAAGTAGGTGACCTTCCAAATTTTTGTTGATCTGGAAGAAATGAGTTCTGTTGATCTTGAAACAATGGTTTAGGTTATCTTTGAAACAAGGGATTATAACACTGCTGCAACACTAGTCTCTGATTCGGACTGGGATCTATATTGAACGGCGAGGGGGAATGTCAGGATCCCTCTTGACTATCCGATTGAACAATAGGTTTGGAATAACCTCTTCCTTGATCACAAGATCTACCTCTACCTATTCCATAACCACAAATGGGAAATATGTTGCCACTTCTAGTCGTAATAGGCATAGACAAAGATGAAATGAGAGAGGTCTTAGCATCCAACTCAGAACTCTATCTCTAGAAATAGCGAAAAGGAGATAAAGGCTAGAACACCCAAGATGTGAAATTCACCCAGCATGAATCATTGAGAGTATGGCTAGAATAGCCAAGATGTGACTATCGCATCGCAAGGTACAAAAGCATAGAAAGGTAAGACAGAGAACAAAGAGACAAAACAAGTTTGAGCAAGAGTCGGTTGGTTCGCAACTTGAGACAATCAATTTTAGACTGCAGACAACGGGGAAACAGGCAATTAGATCTCAAATAAAAATTAGATCAGGCAAAAAACTCATCAGTCAACGGGAAATAGTTCACTATTTTAGGACACCAGAGTATAGATTCGTGTAAGAAAGTGCTAGTTCACGTGAGGAAATGCTCCATTTCTGGAATCTCACACGAGAAAACTCCAGGTTTCGATAGATCGACTCAGTTTTCAAGACAAAAGTCAGATTTTGAGACACAGTCAAGACTGTTCTCTGACAGAATTTCCAGATTTAAGATAGTTTTATGACAGTTTAGATCAACAATCTCAGTTTGAATGTGACAAGCAATCGTTAACCAGCACAAAGTTTTGATCAAGCAATAGTGACACAAGAAGTAGTCACAAATAGTTCTACCAAGGACAAGGCAACTTGGTAGAATCATGGGAGTCTTTGTTTAATCATGATTGGATAGTTTAAGACTCAAAACAAATACTTAGTTATCCCTACAAAAAAATAGTAGAGAAGACAAAATCCGTGCCTCACTGGCTTATGTGTATGCGCACACCTCACACAGTTGTGTCACCCCCTAGAGGGCGCCCGTGTTTTTGGTGTTTCCAAGGACTAAATAATATGTGTTCAAAGGTTACCCTTAAAGTAGGGGCCAACGTCATATACCACTTCAAGCATCCAGGTGCATACCTATGTTGAGAATCTAGGGGAGAGATTCTTCCCCCTCCTTGCGCAAAGATTATGTCTTCTTTCGGAGGTGATCCGGGTAGGCAACTAACTAAGAAAGTTTTCAGTGAGCTTTCATTCACAATAACCTTCGGTGTCCCTGATATAGGGCTGGGGCCTTGCAGCCACACCAACACTTGAAAGTCATACACCCCCGCAAGTAGGGCTAGGAGTGGCACCTCTTAGTACAATAAACAAGGCTTTCTCAAGATGATAGTCAGAATCATGAGAAAGAAGTTACCATGGCTTTGGAGTCTTTGGACTCGACAAAGCATAATTTATTATAGTGAGGTGGAATCAACGGCGATAGGTGTGTACTCACTTGGGTCGTTCCCGGAGGTTCAACTTTCGGCAGGCCCTCAAAACGTGACACAAAACTTGGCTCAGATTCGAGGGTCAGATTTTCTGATTCTCTCAAAGAGAGAAGAGCATAATTCTCTATCTCTTCACCTTACCCAAACACGCAAGACATATTCATCACCAAGCTAACTCTCCTCCAACCAATTCACAAGCTTTTGGGTTTCTGATTCTCTCAAAGAGAGAAGAGCATAATCCCCTAACAAGTGAACGTTCTAAAGGTTTGTTACCTTTCCTTGCTTCACTAGGTCTCCATCATGTTAGCAATGTCTGGGTCTTGGATTTATCCATGTGCATCACTTCCATGTAATGAAGAGCCTATTCCCCTATTTTGCTATCAAGATTCCCAAGAAATTTTAACAAGGCGCTAATTATACTATGTGATGAAAGAAATAAACAAGCACAATGTTTTAAAATGATCTTTGACAACCGTCCTGCAAGAAAACCATTAGCAAGTTATGTCTTTTTCAAGCGACTTGCAGCCCACTGTTACGCTGTTAGAGAAATCAGAGAGATAAAAAAATAGAAGCATGTGAAAATGATCAAGAAAATAGTAACAGTAATTGCAAAATTTTTGAAATTCCAGAGACTGTCACCAAGTCTCACGCAAGGAAGTACAAGGCTTCATGCAAGGAAATGCAATAGCTAACACGAGAAAGTGCTTTCTCGCACGAGAGATTGCTAATGAAATAAAAACTTCATGAGGTACGCTCAGAATTCTAGTGCGATAATTCATACACAGAGAAGTACAGACGTACGGTAGAGTACATAATTTTGTCAAAAAAAAATTGAGAGTGAGGTCAGAAATCAATTTTTTTCCACACGGTGGGTGCCAAAATGTATGTGTCTAAATGTTGACCTCTAAATCAGCCACAACACAACATAGTCATTTCTTAATCGTTGAATCGCGAAGATGAACATGAATTACTCATTCTACAATATCGTTCAAATTGACCTATTGCCTCCTATTTAGTTGGGGTGTTTAATTACTCTCAAAATGAGAGCCAACAACCATAGACCATTGCTAAAATGGAGGATTTGAAAGCTTTGAAAACTGAAATGAAATTTATTCTATATGAGAGATGCAATTGTAATCTATGAATGAAGATGCAGATTTTAAGCTAAGAAACTTGAAAGAGATAACATAATTAAGCTATTTGATAAATAAACAAACTAAATTGAGATTAAAAATGCCATTAAGCTAAATGAGATTACACTAATATGCAATAAAATCTTGGCAATATGAGAGAATTGAGACAATAATTCACTATAGTTTTGGTACTCTAAAATTGTCCTCTCTCAAATGAAGGAAAGAAGGTCAATAATATAGAAAAGCCTGAAGAGAGGATGAAGAGTTTCTTGGGAAGAAAAGGATGACTCTTCATCTTCATGGAGGAAGGTGAGACAAATATGAAGGAATTATTTAATTAAATAAATGAATTATTGCCACATGGGTGGCTTTTTACTTTGTTTGAATTATTAAATTCAAGTGAGGATA
>MU224049.1:4113140-4123420 GCA_018584345.1 Thuja plicata | reverse complement strand
TTTCAAAGGCTTAAGAGGGAAAGAAACAGACAAGAAACCCTCCTTCCTTGCCAATACATACATAAACATGAAAATTTAGTAACTTGACTGTGATTAGAAAAGGTTTGATAACCCCACAAAATTGGCTAACCGATGCTAAAATCTGCGCTACATAAAATGGTACCAGTCCTGTTATAAAAGCCCCCAAATTATAGGAAAATAGAACAGCATAGAAAGTTAATAATCTTAACACCAAACGATGTGGCCGATAGATCTTGAGAAGATGACACTAGTCCAAAACTACTGACTGCTGAAAATCTGTCTGACCCTCTTAATAAGACATCCATATCTAACAGTAACAACCACCCCGAGACCTGAGACTATACAACCCAAAAGGTAGAGAATAATTATGATACAATTCCTCTATAGAACAGGCCACAAACCCAAAAAAAATAGAGAAATGACATTCCTCAAGAAGATCTCCCAAATGATCAGCACCTAGGTTTGACCTTACCATGGCAGTGGCATGGGCACTTGCAGAGATGGCTGGAGGAGACTGATCTTGAAGATGAAGGCGAAGAATGTGAGGTTGAAGAAGCTCGAACAAAAAGCACTACCAAACCATTGTCATTCAAAAAATTGAGAATGATTGCCATGCTATCAAATAGATTATATGCATCCGCCATGATAGTGGTGGGTATAAATTCCACCAGAGGGCTTGTGCTTCTCTAAAGGCTGCAAAATCCTTAGTTGTGATGTCTAGCTTAAAAGAGTTATATAGTTTCACAAATTCCAGGTCCCTATCCAGCTGACTAGGAGGAAATAACCCTCCTACCTAGGCTTGGGAGTCTCTAAGATTGTAACCCAAAATAGCCTTATGGATGGTACCAGTGGTCACAAAATCAAGATTTACCACCCTCCCTGCCATTTCCATAAATGGAATATAATCCTGAGTAAGGTCATAAAAATTTGACAAGAAAATTCACAGCACCTGAGAATGAAGGATGCTGTGAGGAGATGAGGGGAACAGAAGATCTTTGCCAATAACTGTACAAACCATATCCATAACGGCTCGGGGAGGAACTGAGAATGCCACCCTCATGTGATGCTGAAGATAGTCATCCATAACAGAGCACTCCCATTGAAGACTTGGAATCCAAATCTGATGGTTAAATGGGCAATACTCCATTCTAGTAGGAAATGAAAACTACAGAGACCCCACTGGAATAAAACCCACCACAAAACCTAAAGAAAAGAGCTCAAGCCGTGAAAAAACTAGACAGAGAAACCAAGAATGGAGGGCTCTATGCAGAAGGAAGAGGTTATATAGCCGACGCCATGAAGAGAGACGATAAAAGATAAAAGGCCAGACCCATTTGATAAGAGAGCCTGTACTACACTTGTTGGATTCACACCCAAGCTACCGAAAACCAAGGTACCACCTCAGCAAATAAAACTAAATACTATGTGCCCAAATGAGTGAAAAACTTGAAGTCGGCCCGAGTACCTAGCCAAAACATACAAAAATTGCTGACGAGTGCACCCATAAAAACTATCCCAAATAAGGCCACGCAAGAGGAAATAAATGAGCCTACCTACCCTCCCCACGAAAGAGGAGATACCAATCTAACTATGACATCGCAGCACCCAAGTGACCCAATACCAATGCAGCCCCCATAGCATATAATAAATCTGTGTCGTCAAAAGTACAAACCTGAAAATGACATCGCTTGCAAAATGTGCTTCCTGAACTTGCGAAATGATGCCATGGCCTCAAAAAACCAAAATACACATGAGGGAAGGCAAGGGCCAGCTAAGAGCCTAGCACCTCAATTATATTGTAAAATGTGTGCAAAGTGTGAAGCCTCATCCCACTAAACTACAATACACCATTTGGACATACAAGCCAAGCACCCCTGAAAAAGGATGAGAACGTACATGCAAGAAACTAGATTATATGACATTGAATACCAGAAAATGTGGAGCCTATCTCCCACCTAGCCCTCAATCTACTAATTAATAGCTCAAAACACCTTCACCGGGGAAATCTCCCTACTACACCAATCTACCCCTTTAACCACAATCAGAGCTTGAGCTAAGGTATCAAAATCCCAAATGGTAGAGCCAAAATTTAAAATGACTCCCTGATTAGCTAGCTAATCTGCTAGCCCATTCACCTCTCTATAATAATGAGAAATCTTGTACTCTATGAACTGGAGAAGAAGCTTACTGGAATTATCCAAAATATAGTTGATCTCCCAATTTGGAGAAGCTTGGAGTGAAAGAGCCGAAGTAACAATTTGAGAATCCTCTTCAATATGAATATGCTTAATTCCTTGGGAGACAGTAGTGGAAAGCCCCAAAAACAAGGCCCTGGCCTCCGCAATGTTGTTGGACCCAACTGGAATTTTAGAGCTAACTGGACTGATAACTGTCAAATCAGAATCCCTAAGAATAAAACCAATTCCAGATTCCCTTGGGTTGCCCTTGGAGGCGCCCATCAAAATTAAGCTTTATAAAGCCCTGGTCTGGAGGTACCCACTTAATATCCTTCTGAATATCAATTTTAGACTTTTTACCAAGGAGGGCCCCTTTAAACGGGATAGATATAGAGCTCCACTCATTAAGGATTCTAGAGTCTTGAGAGCTGAATGTGGAAGAGAGGGATTTGAACCTAAAAGCATACGAATTCACCATCTCCGAGATTGATCTAACAACAAAATCGCAAACTTGAGTAGACGAACAAAATTCCTTCCTGAAAATCCTCTTATTCCTTTCCCACCATATGCTCCATGTGACCGCTGCTAGAATGACCCTCCAAATATGGCTGAAAAAAGAGTCTCGATATAGAACTGGCCACTGCTCTAGAAGACTAGATAGGGAGTCAGACAAGGGACCTTGCCAACCCAATTTACCCAGAATACAATACCAAACCTCCTGCGCAAAAGAGTAGGAGGCAAACAAATGATTAACATCTTCATACCTGGCTTTGCACAATATGCAAACAAAATTGTCGGCAATGCCAAGTCTGTGAAGCCGGTCACTAGTAAGGACTCTGCTGAGAATTGCCAACTAGAGAAATGACCCTGCTTTAGGAAGCACAGCCGGGTGCCAACAAAACTTAAAATATATGCTCCTTTGGATGAATACCATGCTTCTTTAGATGCTGTATCCCAGCTTGACCAAACAATTCTCGTTCGGCGCAGCTGACCAGATGAGTCTATCCCTAGAGAAGTTAACATATAATAACCTCTGATCCAACTGATTTTTAAGGAGCATGAATTGATCACGAGGAATGTCAAACTGCAAAAAATATCTCCAAACTGCCTTGCCTTCTAACGGCAGAGTAGAGACCTCAAAATAATTTTTAACCTAGCAACCCCATGCCTACTGAAAGACATGTTTGGTTAAAAGAGTTAAGCCTGGAGTACAAGAAATAGGCGGCAAACCATTCCACCATAAACTTAAGTTACTTACTTATTAAATATAGGTATATTAGTTTTGTTTAAAGAAACTTTATATATTCTCATAGACCATATCTTCCATCATGATATCCTTCATGAATATTTGTAGGTATTAAATAATTTTCATTTCAAGCTCAATGTAAAAATATAATCTACATAGCCACTCAGAGGCCAATCATTTCTTATAACCTAATTAACTATTAACCATTTTTAAAATTAAAAGAGCCTCTTTATCAATTTCTATTTACTAAGCATGGTAGAGACAAAAGTGAAGTCAATTGTGAAAATGAAAGAATGTAGGGTTTATTTAATGATCTTAAAATATTAGGAGTGAACTAGTTTTCATGACACCATCTACTTTCATGTAATATAAAACAAAATATGGCACCATCTAATTTCCTAGGAGAATAATATTATACTTATATATACTTATATAAATTAAAATGAGTACTCAATGATATTTCATTTCATTAACAAAATTATCATCCATTTCTAAATATTGCATTATAAAGAAAATTACTTATACTTTACCTTTAAATTTAACGCACAATATTTGTCAAGTTGACATAACTAAAAACTATTGAACTATAAATTCAAAGATAATTTCCATACATATATAAATTCTAATTCATATTATGAAAATTACCTAATACATATTGCAATTTATAAGAGTACTTTTTTCTTATTCTTAACTTTTTAGTTATCTTCTTTAATTCACTTTCATTTTTATTAAATTTTATAAAATCTTTCATCATTTTCCTATTCTATTATTCTAAACATTAATAAATTTGTGCTCAAACTGCCACTAAAATTAGGTGCAACAACTTTCATTATTTAATTTATATATTGAGAAAGATATGTTTATGGTTTATACTATAATGTTAACTGAAAACCTTAACGACCTAGTTTCTAAAGCAGGTGCAAAATAGTAGCATTGATTAGGGGAAAGAAGAAAAAGGTTGCAAATGTTTTAAATTTAGTCAGAGAATAAAGAAAGTGAAGGAAGCTTCACACGCAAATGTACGGCAACATCCCTGACAATGATATTTTACGTGAAGAGTGAGTGAAGGCACCATGCAACATCCTCTTCACTAACGTCACCTGTGAATTTATCACATTTCAACTCTACTAATTCAAATGTTCTCGACTCTCATTATTCTTCTCCTGTCTTCCAACCATATCAGCACCTGCGTCAGCCTATTTAGCAGTAATAACTTTAACTACTCTCATATCCCATTTCGTCCATCCTGTTATCCTCTGTGAATATTTGTATATATTACCAATAATTTTAACTTCAACTTCAATGCAAAGAATTACAGCCGTTACCACTCAACTGCCCATTATTTCTCACAACCTGATTAACTATTGGCATTTATCGAAATTAAAGACTCCCAATTGAAGGGCTTGTTTATCGAATTGTATTTACTAAGCATCGTAGAGACAAAAGCCACGTCAATTGTGAAAGCGAAAGAGAAGTTTATTGTAATCTACATAGTTCGATAGACATATAAAATGGACAAAAACTGAAATTGACTACTACTTTCTTTTCGTGGAAGCAAACACTTAAAATGAAGCTTCCCCAACACACAGTCAACAAGAATTGATTGAATGATCATAAAAACATTACAACATTGCTTTCCTGCAAAATATATAACGAAAACTAGATTTCTTCCATGAAATATGGAAGATGTTTCTCAGTAGAACCTCATATTATTCTCATAAAATGCATATTGTATTGCTTTAACCCCTAGGATTTTATTTTTCTTTCCTTTCGACTCAAGAAACAAAGATTCTTGTTGTGAAGAGGACGCTAATAATAGTCAGATATCTATAAACAATAAAACTACCCACCAAACATCAATTATAAAAAGGAAAGAAGAACAAGAAAGAAACGGTGGATATTCATTTAAATCTTGTGTAACTATATCGTTAGTTTTATATATCAATATTGTTAGTTTTAGCAGCACTGTGGGCTGGATAGTTTATGCGCTTTAAAGCCTTCATAAACAGCCGATCTGTTGCAATAAATCAAATAATTGTGTGAGTACTCTCATTGTTCATATCTCATTTTCTAGTAACATCGTTTTTCAATTTTGTGGTTCTTTTTCGTTTTACTATTTTTATTTTTTCGATTCTGTAGTTTTATCCATTATAATTCCATATTCTTCGTGAGAAAGTTAATAGCTAAAATGGGTCATTTTCAGATCATTCATCAAAGCCTGGGTGCATATAGAGTTGCTCTTGAATTTATGTTTATGACATAAATCTATATCATATGTTGTAAATATTTGTTTGGAAGCATGGACTCTTCTTGAATCCCGACTGTAAACTTTAACACACTAACGACTGACCTTCTTGAATGTCTTTTATTTGGCACATAGTTCATCCAGTTAGTATTCATACTGGTAAGCTAGTGATAAAATTTTAAATGAATTTTAGTTATATCTATGGCCTGTGTACTGATTATTTTTAGCATTGATTATGAAATCCAATCCTAAAAGTGAATTCAAATTGCAGGGAGATATGGTGCGAAGTGAGAGTGAGAGGGAAGTGAAGAAGGGGCCATGGAGTCCAGATGAGGACCATAAACTCACCCGATACATAAACAAGTATGGCCATGGTAATTGGAAAAAGTTGCCGCAGAATGCAGGTATTTTTCTTTTCTTACACTATGGTTTAGCTAATGGTGGAGATCATTGAAAAATATTTAACATGTTTCATTGAACTTTCTGGGCCTGTAATAATAAGGTAGATTCCTGAATTTTACATATGTATTTAACACCTAAGAATGCTCGGTGTGATAGCTGAGAAGGAAATATAAAAAAGTTGTTTTATTTTTTCTCTTTTTATTTAAAATTTATAAAATATTTTTTATTAATATTATGTACATTAAAAAAAACACAAATTGTCAAGGGAATATTAGATATTATTTTTTATGAGCTCTTTCCAAATTGTTAAGGGAATATTAGATATTATTTTTTTATGTCCTCTTTTTTTTAATCTATTGAGTAAGAATATATCTATTATCTACACCTCAATCAAAATATTGAGTAAGAATATATCTATTATCTACACCTCAATCAAAATTAGTTTAGTTTAGATTCTGGTTTCATTTAGTAAATTCTTTGCATAGAAATTTTAGATGATCTATTACTAATATGTCACCATAATATAAAGATTTGATATAAAAGTACTAATTCATCTCAACCTTCAAACAAGTACAATACTAGTTCTAATAAAAATAAATCAATAATGAATATTTCAAGTGTAGTATTTATATTAGTTTTTATTATAATGGAAGAATTTCAAAGATAATTGTTGATTCTTTTTATGATTGTGATTTTATAAAATATTTTTGATTAGGGGAAAGTTGGTTTTACATGGATTAGAAACCCAAGTTACAAAACAAAAACCAAGTAGTGTGTTTTAAAGATATCCTCATTGATACCCTTAACTTTCCTAATTATACTATCTAAAGAGGTCATGCCCTTACTCGTACTCCTTGATCTAGTTGTAGGTCAGGGCAAGGAAGAATTGGTCCCAGCCTCCATCTAGACATCCTTCTCCTTGCTCTTATCTCTCCTCCTTTTCTTCATTTGTGTGTCCTCTCTAGCACTGCTAGACGGAGATGTGGTCTTGCCCTTTGAGAGATTATGAACCTCCACCACTTGCTCATTTGAATTCCTCAAACCCTCACTAGTGTCCTTCATAGTGAGCTTGATAATTGCCACTACATTGTTCAACTTCTCATGAGTCGCTATGATAGTTTCCTCAAGTTCACTAATTTTATGTTAAAAGTAGAATATGCATGCGCATGAAAGAATCTTTCTATAGTACATTTGAACTTTGTCAATAGACAACCCTAATTTCATTTCTATTTCTTAAAATTATATTGTTGATAGTTCTTTATATATATTAGTATAATTTAAATGCATGTCTTTTTTCATTAAATATTCTATATATCTATTTTAAAAGTTACAATTTTATTTTAACCTTATGATTTCTACTTTATGAATTAAGAAATTTTGAACTCTTATATTTGATTCAACAATAATTTCCTAATCATCCTATTTATTAAAATTTTAGCCAAAATAATTAGATGAGCTACTATAAATAGATGATTCCATAAAATGTTTTGACATGAAAACACATAAACATTTAACTTTCCATTACTTTCAACATCAACTTTAATAGTAAATATCTCCACAAAAAGATATCTGAAATACAAAATACATAAATTAGTCTAAATTTTAAACTAATATACTTTGAGAAACCTAATTAAGATTGCATCCAGCTTGCATGGCCTTGATGTGACCACTATTTCTTGAATTAATTGTGTTAAAGTTGGTATTAGAGACGAATTCATAAGTTTGTGATATTCTAATATATTACAAAATTGTGTAATGGGAAAGATTAACTTCTTGACCCTAACAAGACCAATAGAAAAAAATTTCTTTATTAACTTATGCAAAGTGATCTATGAGATTTAGAACACAATTTATAAACATCCCACCCCTTTTATACATCTTTTCAAAGATATAACAATTATCTATATCACATAAATCAAGTCATCTCCTTTCAACATTATATAGAAAGGATTTATCTAGTCATAGTTTGGTTATTTAGAAACACCTCAATATTTTATGCACCTGATAATGTTAGGGCTCAAAAAAAAAAAAATTTCTATTTCTTTTTGAAAGAAAAAGAAGATAAAATTTAGTAGCAAATGTAAAATAATAGGAAAAAAAATGAGAGTCAAATGACATTTTCTTAATGCGTAATGGATGTTCTAATTTTAATGTATAATTTATCATTGTGAAAAAGGTTGTAATTTATTCTATATGCTTACTCGAAATTTACATAATATTATTTGTATTATTAAGTATTTAATAAGAATTCTGCATGTTTTTATTTTAAATTGTGTGAGATTTTTCATTGTCAACCTTTTAGATCATACTAAACATTATCACTTTCATCGTAATGATGAATCATTTAGTATGATCTGAAACGTTGATGATAAACAATCTCACTCTTTTTAAACAAAAAATACAAAACTCTAACATTATACACTATGTAAATTACATGACACAATATTTAGTAACCAAATTTATGAAATTAACTTTTAAATTAGTTTATTATTATTATTTTATGATCTATGATTTAAAAAGATTAAATGAATTATTTTTTCAATACAATATACAAATATAATTGAAAATTGAAAATTATTTGAATATTATTTAAAATAATTTTTTAATATTAATATAAATTAATTATTTTATAAACTCATTAGAGTTATAAATTAAAATATTGAAGTACAATGTAAATGTTTATAACTAAGTATAGATACATGTTATATACATTCTATGCCTATATAAAAGGCTTACATAAGGATGCAGGCTAATCATTTTATATATGATGCAGGCTAATCATTTTATATATGATGCAGGCCTGCTCAGATGTGGGAAGAGTTGCAGGCTACGATGGATAAACTACTTGCAACCGAATATAAAGAGAGGGAAGTTTACCTCTAGTGAAGAAGAAATAATATTGTTCTACCATGATAAGCTTGGGAACAAGTAATTATCGAGTCACTCCTTTACTAATTATACAAATCCTCTGGTAATATTGGGTGTTAGCACTCTAGAAAACTATTTTTGACTAAGATGATTTGTCTTGTGATCTTAAACTCTCAGTTAAGTTTATGTATAAACATCCAAGGAAACTTTTTTGACATTGATATTTTGTTTAGGTGGTCTGAAATAGCGAAGAAACTACCAGGACGGACAGATAATGATATAAAAAACCACTGGAATACCCGTCTGAAGAGAAGATCAAAAGATGCCATGATACACCATCCTCCTTCTCATGCATTGTCTTTATACTTTGCCTCTCTTGAGGTCGAAGCGAGAATAGGAAGACTTGTGATGAACCTTGCTTCCATTGAAAATACTCACCTGGACAATATGTTTTCAAGGTCTGCATTCGAGGGCACTGATATCGTAGCAAGGCCTCTTGCATCGAATTTTGTGGGTCAAAAACAAGATGAACAACTACCCTATAATAATGCTCAGAGTTTCTGTGAAGGTTTTCTTCAAGATAATGATCTGACATCGTTTTCAACAGGCTTTAATGCTGAAATTCTTAATCAAATATGCAATAACATTTTTTTGCCAACAGAATATGAATCTGATTCGGTTCTCGGTTTGGTATCAAGTTCATGCAATGGGAATGATGAAGCAGCCTCAGACATTTTATCTACTCCTGTAGTAAATACCGACGTCTCTGCAACGTCAGTTTCACATGAAAAGTGTCTTGATTTTATAGAGCTTTCTAGTAACTCCATGGAAGCATCCTGGGATTTAATGAATACAGAAGATGATGATGAATACTGGAGACATATTCTAAATCTAGAAAATAGTTGATCTACAAAAATTCAATATATCATCACACACCATGATAGGCTTCTTTAATTTGAATTATAAATTTTATTATTGTGACTATGCACATTATTTATATTTACTGCTTTACGTAAGCAATTCTCACTGGCATGTATTGTGACTAGTTTGTAGTGATTGGTTATGGACAATTGGATACCTTGATCAATTTAGATATGCGCTAAGAAATTGACAGCTTTCTCAAATGTACATAAACGATGGGTTTGAGGATTTTCAATCAAATCTCTATTTGAAAATGGTTTCCCATGCCTAAAATTTAGGTAATGTGTGTTACATATTTTTGTGTGCGCCTATGAATGTATATTACGTTTGTTATATATATATATATATATATATATATATATATATATATATATATAGTTCCTGTTTAGTTGCTGGAATT
>MU224049.1:4064911-4100203 GCA_018584345.1 Thuja plicata | reverse complement strand
ATGGCTAATTAAACCTGGCAATCAGTACGAAGCATTTCATAGATTACGTGTGTGCAGAAATTAAAGCTCGCAAACGTCCCAAATAAATATTTTTTCCATTGCAATAAACAATGTGTACAGGCGACCAATATCTCGGGAATTCAACAATACAAAAAAATCTAAAGGAAAATAGTACGTCATACCATCTACAACTGGCAATCGGACGTTCTGGTCAGCATTTCAAATGGTAATCTTGTGGCGTCCACGGAAACCTGCTTTGCTTCTTCCATATCCCTGCCTGTAATACGCATTGAAATTTTGAACCGGTTGGCACGAGTTTGTTCCCGGTGACCTTTTTTCCGTTTTCAGGCGTATGGCATGATGCCACTCCGGCGATTTTCAATCTATAATAGCTAATTAAAAAGCCGTGCCATTCAAGAACCTGACAATTCACATCTTAACTCATCTAGATCATGCTCTTTTGTAGTAATGACAATTGTGTATTGATATTTTACAACAAATTCATCAAAACTTTGCAGGTCGGGGACTAAATAAATTGACTCATTTCTGTCATATGCAATACTAATTAGCAGTGACGTTTAGATTGCTGAGAATGTACTGCCAAAAAACGCTCGATTGGAAGGAATATTTCACGTTCTCTTTATTTGAAACTTTAAACAATAATTGCTTGCCGTGCAATTACATCTGGCTTGCAAAATCAGAAAAAAATAGCTTGACTTTTACATAACATAGACTGAACATACGGAAGGAATTTAGAAGCTATGAGAATCGAATCCATTTGGCGGTACTGGGAACCCCGTTATTTACGACAAACATCATGTAATATCCCGGCGGTGCAGCCACACCCCCTGGCGGGGCCGTCACAGATGAAGAATATACCACTTTCCCTTTCGCATTCGAAACGACCTTCGTTGTTCCAGCCGTGTGCCGTAAACGTTTCCCGACATAAGATTATCCTCATTTATGGATGACGTCACCATCTTTTCCTGAAAATGAACAAAAGATATAAAATCACATTTACTATAATGTATATTGCACATCAGTCAATTTAGCACGTCCCTTGCCTCATCTGTCAATCTATCCAAATAGGAGGGTTATCTCATGGGGTCATTACTTAAGAGGCAATACACTATCATGTGCATTCATATAATTGATGGGTTTAAAATAGACAATAAAAATGGGCAATATATAGCCTAAATAGGGGATAGGAGGGTTTTTTGGGGTAGGGGTGGGGGTTTATATAGGAAAACAAGCGTGGGCGGTATAGGAGGGGGATGACAAAAAGAGAGTTTGGGACAATAATTTTTGAAAATAGGTGAATTCTCTAGTATGACACGAATGCACATGCTACAGTTCAGGTTTACTAAGTGAAGCCCCCATGGGTTATCCATAGCATATTACATGCTCTCTTCTTTCTTGCCCCTTTTCCTGCCATCGATTCTACGCCTTTCATCTTTCATAACAATTTCAAAGCATGCTTTGAGGTGATTTCATCCTGTAAATCAAGAGGTTTGTTCCCAAAGGATTGTAATTGTGTTCGTTTTTATTTTGGACATTAGTGCTCTACTTTCCTTGTGGTGTTACCACTAGGAAAATTCAATATTTTATACATTCGCCATACAAACGCTGATTTTGGGGGTACATAATTCATTGCTACTGGTAACCTGAATGTCTTTGATGCCCATTCTGGATCTTCATCATCATCACACATCAAACTTGGGATTCAAAAGGTAATGCCTAATTTTTATTTTTCTCCCTTTTCATTTTCACTATTACCTAGAGTGATTTTCATGTAGTCTGAAATAAAGGTGTGTTCAAATGATAGCGAGGAGGAGTAGTAGCATTGGTGATATCTGTTGATGAGATGCCCAAGTTCATTGTGATGTATTCTTTGCACATTTGGAAAAGGTTTATAGATGTTGTTTTTCTTCTGGGCATGGATGGCTTCCTCGCATTGAAGTCACAGATCATAAGCATTTACAAGATGAAACACCAATGTACTCAGTCTCATCTTTGCAGTCTCCAAAAACTGGTAGATTAAAATTATATTTATTATAATTGATTTTAATTTTTTTAATAATTAAACTTGTATTAAAATAATAATATATTATAATATTACCTAATTATATTCCACTTCTAATAATAGAGTATTAAATTACATAAACATAACTCTAACCTAATTTAAAAATAATGAACATTCTATTAAAAACATAATAATAATAATAATATAAGAATACTAGAAAACAACATAAAGTTGTATGCCCATACTTTATAATAAAATCATTTTAAATAAAATATAAGAAACAAAGTGAAAACAATAATTTTCTTACTATAAGTTTTGGATTAGAGAAAAATCAGGTTTTGAAGGGGCCCCACACCCCTTTACAACAAAACTAAAGAAAAAGCATTAAAACCCTAAAACAGACTAGACCACAAAAAATACAGACGCCAAGCAAAAAAGCCAGCATCAACCCCAAACAAAGCCAACCCAAAAACCAACACATTCCCTAGAAAAAATGGGGCCAAAACAAAAAATTAAAAGCCACCTACAACATATCCTCGATAATTTTCCCTATCTCTTCCCCAATTTCAAACATTATCTTCACTGTCTCTTGCAGAATTTAGACATTGTTGGAAACTAAAGTTTCCTTCTTCTTCAGGCTCGCTCTGGTGCGCTTTCCTGAACTAGGAGGTGTGGTATCATTATCATTAGAATCTTTATCCAAATTCACAATGGATTTTGAGGGGTTGTTCCCTTCAATATAGCTGACAAGGGCATTTATATTTTTGGCCAATTTTATCATGCCCTCATGGTTAACCAAGAGGGGTTTCCTCCTCATGATAGCATTCTTTTCCACCCTTTTGGCCATCTCAGTGAAATTTTTATCCAAGTTGTCTATCCTTCCCTTCCTTTTGATATCCTCACCATCCATCTTTTTAATCTTTTCTTTTAGATCCTTGTTTGTGGTCACCAAATTCTTAATATGCTGGAAGACCTAGCTATCATACTTCAGAGTGTTTTTTGAAACAAAAATAGCTAGCTGGATTTTAAAATCATCAAAAGTATGATGGTTTCTCAAAATCAAATTCACTGAGGCAAGGGAGCCCTTCCCTTATGATTGGTTGTCTTGCTTCGTGGAGTCCTCATAGTTAACTATATTAACAATGTGAAACCCTTTACCAAAATTGCCAGAAAAAGTAGGGAAGGGAGAGTCCTTAGCCTCATTCATCTCCACAGTCCTCTCTATCTGCTCCACATCCTCTTTAAAGCGATTCAAAAAACCATGCTCGGTGCTCTGCACCCAATTCTAATCATCCTCCAGCTTGTCACCACCAAGATTCACTTGGCTATCAATTTCCAGCTTAACGCCCTCATGTATCTCCATTTCTTATCCCTCGTTATCACCCCTCTCATCCTACTCATCATCATAATCCTCACCCTTCTCTTTCTCCAAGGCCTCATCCTTTTCCTCTAAATCTCCACTTTCATCCTCCTCCTCCACATTATCCATGCCCGTATCCTCATCCCTCTCAATGTCCTTACTAATTTTCACATATTTCACTGACATTTGGTTAGGATGAACCAAAATTTCCCCTTCCCCATTAGGAAACTTATGTTTCCCCTTCACCGGTGAAAAGAGAAACTTCATATTTTTGTTCATCAATAGAATTTTACAGTGCTCATAGATAAGTAAAATGAGACCATTGTGAAGAACACGGGAACTCACCTTGTTCATATGTTTGATGAGGCTATCCATTTGTGAGAAAAAATGTTGTAAGGCAACGAAACCCTCTTTTTGTGCCTGAAATGGTTCAAGAGAACAAAGTGGTAGTTGTGAGCTCTTGTAAACCTCCCATCAACTGTAACATACTCCATGATGATAGTGAGAACATACTTCCACAACTCTTTGATCTTTCTGTATCATAGTAACTAGAAACACGCTTTCCCATTAGCTCACATTCTTTATCATCCCTAGGGAGGGTTTTCACAACCCCATATGTAATCTTGCTATCATGATAGAAGCTTAACCTAGTGTGCGGCATTCTAGTAGTAATAATGATAAGCTCTGCTGTGAGCTTAAACCTACTCCCATACAAGAAAAATGGCCAATCTGCCAATGCTCATAATGTTTTTGAACAACCATCTTTTCTTTGACCTTATCATACCCTTCCAGGTGCTCCATGAAAGGCATTATCTTTCCTTTTGACAATTCTTCCAGAATTTTGGTGCCTCAACCCATTTACTATAATCATGAGGTTCCTCCCTATGAAGATCTCCTCCCATCCTCTGAGAACTATCAATCACAATGGATACCTTAGAAGGATAGCCTTGAATTAACAAAAAATTTGAATTATCACAAAGCCAAACACCCACAAAGCATTATAGATAAAAATATATAAATGTAAATCACCTCTACCGAATAACGTGCCCATGCCATAATTAGGGTAAAACTAAGAAGTTATCATCATAGTCATTATTAAGGATGTTGCAAACTTTTTTCATAGTCCTTTCATGTCACACGACGACTCATATATCTTGGGGAAATAAGATTTTCCCTTCCCAAGTAATGTTTTTATTTCAATTAACTCAATAATTAGCAAACCTATCTACTGAAGCATTAATTTCACAGTAAGCGTGCTTAAAGATCACTCTTAAAGGACTTGATGATGTAATGAGATTTTTTAATCATAGAATCAATAGACCAAGATGGTTTATTAGATCCATCAAGACAATTTATTATATTCATCGAATCTCCTTCCAACCATAAGTTATCACAATTAAAATCTTTAGAAATAGTAAGAGCTTTGCAAGCCCCATAGCTTCTTCATAATGACTAGATTGATCACCCAAAGGACTAGCCACCGAAGCCAGACAACAACATGCAAAATTTATAATAATTTCCCCAAAACTGGCCTTCCCTAGATTTCCTTTGGAATCCCCATCAAAGTTAACCTTGATCCATACAGGCGATGGGGATAACCAAACAAGCCCTTCCCTAGGGTTAAGAGTTTTCTGATGGTGAAGGGATATCATCCATGTTTTCTCAAAGTCCAATTGAGCCCTTTGGTTTTTTAAATCAAAATAATTGAGAGATTCAAATATCCCTCTGTTAATCTTGTTAGCAATAAGACCCAGGGATGAAGCTTTATGTCTAAAAATTTTGTTGTTTCTTTGCTTTCAAATGTACCAGATGATATAAGGAATAGAGAGATTCCAAATCTCAATGGTGTTTTTATTAGAACTTGGACACTTCTAATGAGAGAAGAAATATTCTAGAGAGTTTGGTAAAATCCACCAAATATCTCATTTCAGAAGAAACCAAGCCAAACCTTGTTGGGAGAAATCACATTGGAAAAACAAATGATGCACTGATTCAACATTCCTATAACAAAGAAAACATTTGTTAGGGAAAGAGACCCTCCTTATTTAAAGGTTGTCGAGGGTAATAAATTTGTTTTGAAGGGCCAGCTAGTAAATAATTAACTTTAGGAATACACTTTTTCACCTAAGCTTTAGCCCAAAAAGGCCGCTACCCCTTGAAATGAAATGCAAAGAAATGGCAGAAGCCATAGAGAACTTGCCACTTGGGTTGTCACCCCAAACAAGAGAATCCTTGGAATTAGGAGATATAGTCATCAAAGATAAAAGGATATGAATGACATGTAGAGGGGCTGCAACACTAGAGAGAGAGACCCATTTAGAGTCCTTCCAGCAATCAAACACCCAAACTCCAAAGGTAGTAGAGCATTGGTCTTTCTACACCTTGATAGAGGACTGTTCAACTAGAGGATTATCTAGAAGCCATCTATCTTCCCATAATCTTACCTTCTTGCCATCATTCAGTTTCCATCTTCTGCATGAAGCAACTAAATATTTAGAGGATTGGATAGAGTTTCAAATAAAAGAACCCTCCACCAAAAATAAAAGATCCAAAAATTCATCTACAGAGGGCTGAGAGTATAAATATTTGCTCTTCCAAATTTGACTCCACTCCCTATCTTATCCAAAGATATGCCAAATCTACTTAGCCAAAAGAACATTATCCATAACCTTAATAGATATGATACCAAATCCTCCCACCCTCTTGGGCTTACAAAATTTATCCCAGGCTAGAAGGGGAATACATTTCCTCTCCTCAACTCCCAACCAAATAAAATGATTTTGGATTTTATCAATAGCTTCAAAAAACTTAGTTGGGATTCTGAACAGACTAAGGGCATAAATAGGTAGGCTTTGCAATGAGGATTTTAATAAGAGTACCTTTCCTGCATGGTTGAGCAGATCCCCTTTCCATTGATGTAGCCCAAAACCTTAGAAACAACAACTCAGAGAAAAGAACACAATGCTAGAATAAAAAAACCTAAAATTCTCATTAACTGCGTCCAATCTACTCTCCTCTACAATGAAAGAAAACTCCTACTTATTACAATTCCAAAAATTACCATATTTGGCAGATTTTTGAGAAAAATAGATTTTTCCATTTTTGGTAACTTTTAAAACTCATCCTAAGAATCTCAATTTTTCCCAAGAAAATATCTCAACTAAGGAAAGATGAATTGACAACTAATCCACAAAATTAGAAACACGATTTTGGATTTATTACAAAAGCAAACCTCAAAAAACTGGAAAGAAATAGAAAAAGCTAATTTTGGAGGTCGAGATGAAACTTCAGGCTCCCGAAAAGATGTCAAAATGACGACCAACAGACATAAATGAGTTGGAATTTCCATTAAATCTTCCTCGCGCATCTGCCTGTAAAATTTCAGTAAAAACCCACATCCGAGTCAAAATTTATGACCTCCGGAAGTTGTTGCATCATCCATCCAGCAAGATTCTTATTGAATATGTCTAGCAGGTGATTCCAGAAAGAGTAAAGACATTTAAGACCTAGAGGAAGACTGAGGTAAGTGGAAGGGAAATCTTCTTTAGCACACCCAATGATTTTAGGAATTTTTGCTTTCCTCTACTCCAGAGTATTAATGAAGAACAAAGAGATTTTGGCCTAGTTGATCTTCTGGCCTATTACACCCTCGTAGGTATTGAGGATAAACTTCTTGGATTTAGCTTCTTTAACCGAGGCTTTCCACATGGCTATGGTATCATCCACAAACTACTCATTAGAGTAAATAAGATCATTAGAAGTAGGTCTTAGGCCTTGAAATTTCCCTTCCTCAAAACATTTGTTAATAAACTTGACCAACCCCTCTGCTAGAATAGTGAAAATAATAGGAGAAATAGGATCTTTTTTCCCTAGACCTCTCGAGGATTTAAAGAAATGCGAAGCAGAGCCATTAAAATCATAATCGATGACATAGAACCAAAGATCTCGCTGCAAAGTTGAATCACCTTGTCACTAAAACCTAAGGCCTTAAAATCTCCTACAGAAACCCCTAATCCAATCTATCATAAGCCTTGGATAGATCAAGTTTCAAAATAAAGCACTATCTTTTAGCAATAAATAGTGAATGAATGTTCTCATGAACTGCTATAATAGAATCGAGAATATGTTTACTAGGGACAAAACCATTTTTGTGGGGAGAGATAATCATGGGAAGAATCGCCAACATTCTAGAGGTAAGGACTTTAAAAATAATTTTATAAAAGGAATTGCAGAGACTGATAGGTCTAAATTTATCCAGCGATTCAATCCCATGAACTTTCATAATGAGGACAACAAAAGTAGCATTAATCTCCTTCAAAATATTTCTGGAGGAAAAAAAATCTTTAACAACCCCATAGATGTCTTTTTCCACAATGGACCAGAACTTCTCAAAAAATAACAGTGGAAACCCATCACGGCCAGGGGCCTTTTTCCCCTCAAACAAAAAAACCACATTCAAAATTTCCTTGTTAGAGGGCATAGATGACAGGGGGTTTTTATGGTCCTCATTCATAACAGAGGGGAAAGAAAAAATAAGTTTCTCCTACTCCAAAGGATTAAGATTTAAATCAGAGGTCAAGGTGGAAGAAAAGAACCTAGCCATTTGGAATATGATGTGTTCATCCTTTCTTAGAGTGCCATGATCAAATGTAAGCTTTTTGACTTTGCTGGGAAGTGTGTGGTTAAGAGTGGTCATATGGAAGTATTTAGTATTCTTATCTCCATCTGTAAGCAAAATAGATGTAGATCTCTGCTGGCAAAAAACTTCCTCCTTTTTAATATTATCATGATATATAGTCAGGGTATTGGATTCCTTATCCCTTAAATCCATAGATAAAACTTCCTTCTATATTTTGTCATAGATTTCCTTCAAATCAATTTGGATGACAGATTTCATTTGGAAAATATCCCAAAAAATCTCTTTGTTCCAACTCCTAATTTTTCTCTTAACCTGTCTATGTTTCTTGGAAAATATGAACATCATAGTGCCTTGAATGTCTATGTTCCACCAATCACTAATGCATTGTTCAAGGAAGGGGTGAGACAACCATATTCTTTCAAATTTAAAAGGAAATTTGCTTTTATATTTAATAAGATTCACCAAAAAAGAGATAGTGAAATGATCTGAGCCAATCTTAATAAAAATAGATAGGGAGAAATAAAACCTAGCAAGACACTTATAAGAAATCAGACTCTATCCAGATAAAACTGAATCAAATAATTACCCACTCTTCTATTAGACCAAGTGTAATTAGTTCCCTGAAGGTCTACATCTATTAGAGATTGGAAATTTATGAACTCTATTAGGTCTAGATTCTCATCCAGCTATGAGGGCAACCGACCATATTTTTCATCCTCTTTCAACGGAGTATCGAAATCTCCCATTATGAGACACCAAAAATTGGAGAATAGGTCCCTATAGTGACATGATTTATTCCAAAAAATAGCCCTAGAAATTTTAGTATTGGGGGAATAGATGTTAGTGATGACCCAGGAGAAATCATCCCTAGAAATATGGAACTGCATGGAGAGTATATTGTCCAAATTTACCACAACAACCCCTGACAAAGTAATATGGTACCAAAGGACAATCCATCCACCAGTGGCACTAATCAAGCTCGTACCTAAAACACCACCATTTTTAAAGATCTTGATATTGACTAATTTCTCAGTGAATGTTTTAGTTTCCTCCATGAGCACAATGTATGATCTATGATCTTTAACTTAATTATGGAACACATGTTGTTTGTGAGGCCCATTGAGGCCTCTTATATTACAATAAACCGTCTTCATGTTTTACTAGGGGTAAATGTGTCCTAGATGGAAATGTTTTTACGATCGGCCATGTATTTCTTAATTTCATTCTCTTTGGTAGTCTTAATAGAGTGTCTTCCAAGTTTTTTTTTTTGTTTACTGCGTCTGCCTTCCCAAACTTTCTTCTGGTTGCAATCGCTATCTGAGTTAGATCATTACCTTTTATATTCTTCTTTTGAACCAAGGACAAGGAAGTCTCCTCCTTAATAACCTCAATATTTACCGATGATTCACTCTATTTAGGAGTCTTGAAAGTTTCTGGGGCTATGAAACCCTCCTTAGTGGGGATTTTAGAGGACTATAAACATAGAGTTTCCCTGTTTAAATCATTTCACACCTGGGTGATTCCACAAAAATGTGTCCCACTTTTTGCCAACTTTGACACTGTAATGAACATTCTAAAAAAAAAACTTTGCTTTTCGACACCTATTGTCATCAAGACATTAAGAATTTGAAGATGATGTAAACTAGTAACTTTTAGCATTTTGATTCTAGTTTATAAAAATATATTTTAAAGAAAATTAGAATTTATTTGTATGCATTTTTCCTTCTCCTTGAAAAATTGTTTGTGTGAAAAATAAGCTTTTTTTAGGAGTGACACTCACTTTAATCAACATAATTTTTTTTATAAAATAGATAAGAATGTAATTTTTTTTAATTTAGGTTTTTGTTATGCATTGCATCCCCATCCCTACATTTTGTGTGCAAAATGTTGGGTCCCCCTTTTTTTTTATTTTGGTTGTTTTTGGATCTGGCTTCATCTTTTTCTATTTCCTTTGTTTTCCTTCTCCGGGGTTTTCTTCCCCGAGGTTTTGTTTTGTTTTGTTGGTCTCTCATGACTTCGGGACCCGGTCCCAGAGTTGGGCTTTCTTCTGGGATTTTTCACCATGATGTCTTCTTTCCTTAAGATGGTATCGTCGCGTGGAATCCCCAGGCCCGAAGTCCGGAGGTCTGTCTGTCCGGACTTTGTGGAAGGAAAGGTGACTCTCTTTTACCGCGGGTATAAATAGAAGTTACTTGTCATTTTCACATTTACCAGGATTAAGCACTTAGGCAATCAGAGCAATTTTAGAGCGATTTCAGAGAAATTTAGCGATAATCCAGTGCTAATCATTTTAAGTATTTTTGAGCGATTGTGAGCGGTTTGTGATGGCAGATTATGATCGTTTGGTAGTTGAAGCTATTGCAGAGCTTCTGCGGAGGCTTCCTTTCCTCTCCTTTCTACGTTTTCAGGTTGGTGCCTCCTCTCCCTTCGACTTTCCTTCTATCTGCTGTCGTTGGTTTTGTCTGTTTGTCTTCCGTTTCTTCCTGGTTTTTCGCCCGTTGGTGGGTCTGCTCTGCTAGAGGGTTGTCCGCCCTCTATGTAGGTGTAATCTAGTCTGTATATAGTGTAGGAAGTTGTAAATATTTTGTGCTTTGTCTTGTTTCTTGTAGATTTTTGCTCTGCGATGTATATATGTGTAAATTTAGTGTGTATTTGTTGTATATCCCTCCAGTCTGCATGTATATATCCTTTTTCTTTGATGTATATTCCATGTGTATCCTACTAGGTAGCCTTGTAGGCTCGTCGTGCTGCCTCTATTGTTGGTTTTAGTCCGCAAGCTTGTTTTGAGCAGAATATCACCTGTTTGAAACTCGGCTCTCGACCGATTTCAAATAGGCAGTTTTCTCTCTCCTCTGTAAACCAGCCTGACCTTCATTTATGACCCATACACACATTTAAATCTGTCCAAGTGGCCTTCACTTTTCACGCATTTAGACAGTTGGCTCCGCTGTCACCACCATAACTCCCATTTATTACTCACCCACATGGCGCCCATGTGGGTTTGATGGTTCACTTTTTGTACACTTCTACCAACGGTTATTTCCCCAGGCTCCAGGTCTTTTTCCATCACCCATCCCGTGTCCTCCTTTTTCTAAGTGTGATAAAATCCCCTGGACCCTGATGGTTAATTGAAATTCTAAGTTCGCAATGTTTATGAGTGCTTTTCAGACTTTTTTGAATGAAGCTAACTTTTTTAGGGGAAGAAAACACCATGATGGTAAGATCTTTGGACCCCAAAGTATATGTCTATTAATGGGCTCTGACGGTCAGTTTGCCCTGTAGCTCTCTAGAGAAATATACTGTTATCATGTCTGAAGCGTTTGCATCTTCACCACCCTGGAGTCTGGAACTTCCTTCCACGGCAAGTACCAGGGCAGCCGTTAGATACAAAATGGAGAAGGCCCTGGAGAAGCTTCCCCTGAGCATGAAATATGTAAAAGATAGCGTTACCATGGGATCAAATATTGAGTCCAAAGTCTAGCTTATCACCGACACCAGCATCGAAACATGGCCAGAAATGCAGGCCTTGGTTAAAATTCTGTACATTCAGCTATAGGCCGGAGATCCTTTGACCATACAAATTGGAAACTCTAGGATTCTCAACGCAGCTTATTTCCCGTGCTCTGTGTAGGCACCAAAGATCATTCTCACACTTGCGACACACTACAACACATTTGTCTAGGCTGTTATGTTCACAGCCTCAGAGCCAATAGGGTACCCTACTCCCATGGTGTCCCTCAACCTTGATACCTTTTAGAGGGGCTTGGGGATCCCCCAATTCGACAAACCAGCCATGGTCACCCAATCAGATGCCTTGGCCCAATTCACTCAGTTGGAGGAAGTGGCCCGTATATATATGAACAATCATTGGCTAAAGACCCTGAAGAGGGATCCCAAGGGGATGAAGCTGGAAATCCACAGGGCCGAATTCAAAGAAAGAATCCAAATGGGGATGATAGCCTTGTGCCGGGTCTTTGGACAAAAACATGCTCGGGAGTTCTCCAGGTGGATGTACTACTTTTTTCTAGGTATCATCACAGGCGAGGAGTATTTTGACTGGGCTACCATAATCTCCAACCATGTGGAGTCCCAATTCCTCCAACTGGCCAAGAAGAAGAAGTTTTATATGACTTCTTATGTCCTCTAGGCCCTGGCACAACAATGGCCCCACACCAATGGGCTACTTACAGAGGGCGTACTCAGAATAGGCCCAGGACAGAAGGCCCCTTGGGACTATTTCCCACAGATTCAATGGGAGGCCAACTTCCCAAGTTTTTGTCGGGTAAATGATGCCTTCGTTTACTACCACCTGCTCATGCCTACCCAGGATGCAGGGTACCACCTATCTATAGAGGCGATGAATCTGGTTGGGAGTTACGGTCGTTAATATATATATATTTCATAGCATATATACATTAGGGTGACTAGCTTCTCTGAGAAACCCTACTTGTTGCCCAAGCATTGTGGGGACAAGTTGGTTCTCTTGGAATATTGCAGGCAGATAATGGAGCTGCATGCACTCTTTGCCTTAAAGAAGGTTACAAATATCCTATTTTTAATCACTTGTGGGAACTATTCATGCAATTTGGCTACCACAAAAGAGGTAGATAATGAGCTTAAGTGCTATAGCCTGGAGGAATTTTACATGGCATAGAAATAGTTTGATCCGCATAGCAAGATTGCAATGACACTTCCCCGGGCATTAGAGCCCCATTAGTATCACATGGAGGACTTCTGGGAAGACTCCCAAGATGATGTGGAAGTCCGAAGGTAGCATTATGTTAGAATGACTGTGGGAATGATGGAAAGACTAAAGATTTGGAGGTTCCCAGAAGACTTCTCGGACATCGATTCCATAGAGGATCCCAAGTACAAAGAAAAGGGGATCAACAAATTGGCCCTTTCGCTAGTGAGTTGGGATGCCCAGGAAGGGCCCACAATTGAGGAGTTCACTCGCCACATCGTTGAATGAAGAAACCTCCATTTCAAAAAGGTGTGCCCCGGGAGTGTTCACTGGGTGACCTAGCCTATACCAAAGGTAACCCCGAGGGCCGAGACTTCTTCGCAGGGAGCAGATAAGGGGAAAGGAATTGCAATGACCCCAGCCTCACAAGAAGTCTCCATTAAGGAAAAAATAAAGTAGTCAGTTGCAGCCTCCCAAAAAATGAAGGAAAAATTAATCATGTGGCTGGCTACTCCAGTGCTTATGGCTAGACCAATTCGTCCTCCATCCTCCCCTTCACTAGCAACCTTGATGGTTAAGGAAATAGGGGTGGATCCGGTGGAGCAAGCAACAGTAAGGGATGCAGAGCCACCCTTGATTACCTAGAGAAGGAGGAGGCTTGACCCGAAGCCCAAGAAGGAGCCAAAGTTGGGGATGCCCCAGACTCCACAAGTTGAGATCCTTTCCTCTGACTCCCCAGAGCTAGAAAAGGAAATGGAACTTTCCAATGTCCCAGCCAACCCTCCCCCATAGGATGAGTTTGATGACATTTTTGCAACCGACAAGTTCAGTAATCTTCAGGGGGATATTGAGTGAACGGAGGCTAAAGTCCCAACAGAAGAGGAAGCTAAGTAATAAAGACCTACACAAGAGAAGGAAGAATAGGTGGAAGAAGAGAAGGTAGAGCAGGAGATTGCTTTTGAGGCTCTGGAGATGCAAGATACAGGGGTGGACCAACAAAAGAAGAATGAACAAGCGGCGTCTGCTGAGGGAATCAGACCTACGGGAACAACTGTAACCTTAGCTGCCATGTTCCAAATGCCACTCCCTGGAGTGACCTTTGGGCAGGCAATAACCATAGCACAAACTCTAAATCTTGGCACAAGGAGAGATCCCAGTGACAGAGGCTGAAGAGAAATAACAACAAGAGGAGGAAACTCCCGGGACAGCCGATGAAGGTCCAAATGAAGCTGAAGATATAGTGGACAAGGGTGAGGAAACAAACATCGCTGGGGGAAATGTTCCAGATGAAGCCCAAGATAAAGAGAAAGGGGCGGGTGAGACTCACACCACTAAGGAGGAACAACAACAGGACACCAGGGAAGAACTGAAAGAACAGACTTTGGCAAATAAGCCACCCCTACCACTTCAGTGGTTGGTTGAAAGTAAGAAAAGAAAAGTTCTGTCCACCCCCAGGGCTCACCTCTCCCTAGTCGAAATGATGGCTCAGGTCCAGGGCCCACCAAAGGCCAAGAAAGCCCAGACGGTTCATACTCTTAGAACCGGGCTGGGAGGAGAAATAGTTGTCGTTATTGCAACACCTCCCCCAGACGCCGATGAGGCAACGACCGAGGCTGAAGATTATGATATCACAGAGATATCACTGGGAAAAAGAGGAAAACAAGGTGAGGTTGATCTGCTAAAGGAAGTCACCAGAGCTGTGGAGGCCTGATATGAAAAGGAGGCCCAAAGGCTCAAAGCAGAAAAAGAAAAGATAGAAAACCTTATGCGGTTTCTTACAGAGCTGGCCAAGCCTATTAATGTTATTCCTCTGGAGGCCTCCACATCTGATGCGCCACTACCGCAGAGTGACATTGACTCCCTGCGAGCAATGAAGAAGAAGGCCCAAGCGGTTGATGAATGGGTTTCTCTACAAGTAGGAAACACCCGACATTTCCTAGTATCCACCCTTCTAAATTTATATGTGGCTCGACACGCTCTGCATCAGGCAGAAAATATCCTTAACATATGGGAGGGTGACATGGAAAACTATGAGGCATGGAAGGTAGAACTAGAAGATCTCCTCAACCTTAGGGAAGAGATGGTCTCTGATTCCAGGGTTCTGGGAGAAGAATCATTCAATTTTGTGAAGACCCAACACTCCAAACTTGACCTCACATTGGATGTACTCAAGCAACTGGTAGGGGTTCTACATGATAAATTCAACATAGTTCAGTATTCTTTAACTATGTACAAGGCATTTGTCACAAAGGTCTCCATAGTTGACCCATTCAACACTGATACATGCACTCCGAAGGATTACATTTTGGGTAAGTTTGATGAATTAATGGAGTCTAGATATCAATCCCTAGAGGGACTGGATGGGACTCAAATGACAGGGCTAACTTGCATGATCCTTAGTGGCCATGACGCGGCAAAAATGGTCAATGAGTTCAAGAATAATGTTCCAGAGCTAGGGGAACAAATTGATGTGGCTAAGTACTGACGGTCCGGCTTCAGAGAAATTGATGAGGATGGAATCTCCCACCTCCTCCAGACCTTCAATGACAACAAGCAACAAAAAATTTTCTCTGGGGGCTAAAAAGAAAAACCAAAATCACTTTGTATTCTTTATTCTTTTAGAATGTAAGTTCCTGAATCTCGGAGTCCTGGATCCTACATTTTTGTATTCTTCTAGTGATCTGTGTCCCTGTCCCTAAGGCCGACCAGTCACTTTCAAGTAGTTAGTAAAGGTTTCCGAAGGTTGTTAGAAGATAGATAGCTACATTAAGGCACGTCAGATCAACAATTGATTTTCTGACAGATGGTCTTCTCGAGGCGCCACTTCAGCTATACACCTAGCACATTGGAGATAGGGCGCCACATTTCCCATTTATGAGGAATGTAGCCTCAATCCTCAGGGATCAAATTTCTTCCTCCTCTCTCTCGGCTCTCTTCTTGAGGCTAATTCTTCCACTCTACCTTCTTGTCTTATTCTTCTGACATGTCAGGCCTATTCTGTCTCAAGGTCTTTTGTAGGGTGGTGCAGGTAGTACCGACCCTCAGATATTATATTTTATTGTAGTGTAATGTAGAATAGGGTTAGATGAAAATGTGTATAAATAGTAGGTTCAACCCTTTTCCAAGGGTCGGTGAAATTGATGATTTTGCAGTCCATAGTAATAGAGAAGCAGTGTTTTCATTTCTATTGTAGAGCTCAATGCTCCTTGGTCTTTTAAGCTTTTAGCAGTTAGATGCTCTCCTGGAGTCACCATTGTATCACGCACCAGTGCTTGCTGGAAGAAATATTAATGAAGAAGAGATGGTTCTTGCAATTATGTTGTTGGCACCTGGTCTTCCAAGTTAATGGTATTTTGTATTTAAATGTTTTTCATGTCTTTTGTTCTGATACTTTGAGTAGATTAACGAACTCCTTTACCATGCTACTAATCAAATATGAACTAATGGTTGTGTATTTCTTCGGTATTTAGTATAGTATATTAGAGCACTATTGATGTATGAAATGTTTAAACATAACAATAAGTAGATGGAATATCTCTAACCCTGCAGGATCCTTTTTCAATTTATTTGCTAAGTATAGAATGCTTGGAGGAACCCCACCTTACTAAATCTCCAGAGAGAATGAGTTGAAGAAACCAACTATCCCCCTCAAAAATAGTCACATCCCCCAACCAAGCCCCACACCGTCGTGACCCGACACCCAGGTGCTTGGAGGCCCGGGGAATCTCATTTCCCCAGATACCCTTTAGCAGGCGGAGTTGGCCGGTACCCCGGTACCCGGTGACAACTTATGACTGTTGGTGGACCCGGTCACCAACTCCCCATCAACAGAAATTGGTGCTAGAAGTAGGGCATGAACTCATCCGCTTCTTGAGATTCTAATTTTATAGCTCCCAAAGGTTCCCCAAGCCATAGTTTTAGGAATCAAGCCTTCAGTGGGATTGGGTCTTTGTCCCTAGCAAAATTTGAGAGAATCCTTAGGTCAGCCCCAAACCCTGGAAGGTTTGGTTGAACTCAAGCCTCCTGCTCGAAAAAAGCTGGCCCCAAAAACCACACCAACCAGTATTGTCTAGGGGTCCAGCATACCTCAGAGTACCCAAAATTCTTAGATAATCATAGGAACTAGCACCCAAACTACTGAAAATCCAGTTCCCCCAATGGATGCATACTTTGGTAACACCGGTTCCCGCATGGGAACTTTTTTGGGCGCAATCAACAACTTACCCTCGCACCCAGAGAATATTTTCCCATGATATGAGCACTTAGGCTCAAGAACCACAGAAGAACACTTACAAGCATACAAGGACACCATAAATAGACACTGAATCCAACACAAGGATGTGGTGACCTGGATGTTCCCTCTATCCTTGGGGCAGATTGAGCTGAAATGGCACCTTAACCTTCCCGCCAACTTCATTAACAGTTGGAAGGACATGGAGGATGTCTTCTTGGCTGCCTTTCATGTACATGTAGACCCAGCCTGGTCCCATAGCCAGTTCATCTCCATCAAGAAGGAACCCAATGAACCCCTTGCAGCATTCAACCATCGGTTCTAGCGCGCCTTGAAGCGGTGCACGATCCCTTTCATTCCATCCCCAGAAGTAACCATACAGACTTATCTTAATGTGATGGACCCCTTCATTACCACTCTCCTTTGGAGAATGACTGCTGCGGGCGACCAGGATACCTTGGCCAAGGTTTATAATCTAGCCTAAAAATTATCCCGTGGTCTCAACAAATCCCCGGGCGGGATTGGGTAGAGCACACCCTTCAACATGATCCCCGACGGAACAACATATGTCGGGGGGTATAACCCCATCTAGCAATGGGTACCCCCGTGATGGTAATGAATCCGCCACCACCACTGATGGACCAGCAGGCCTTGTACATTTATCCCTCATAGACTCAGGCAATACCAGTTCTAGAAGCCATCCCTTGGAATCAGCCGTAGCAGGTACAACAACCTCAGACACAACCGCCTAGAGTGCCCTTCTTTCAGTCATCTGCAGTTGGAGGATTGCCACCCTTGACCCTAGCGAATACTGCTTCCTTCCTGGGAAACCAACAATAACAACTATCACATTGTGACACAAACACTCAGTTGACCGCTGAGGTTGAATCCCTCTGATGAATTTTATCTACCCTGACAGTGGATATGGGTCAGCTGAAGGTGGGGTCTTATGCGCCCCAGAATTCTAATCCCCAGAGTGGGAATATCTTCTCCGGCCAACAAAACAACAATGCCAAGGGAAGAAACTTCAACAACGGGCCTCAGCCCAATCAACAACAATGGAACAATAGTGCAAACACTGGAGGCCCACCTCCGAACCAAAATGCCAATCAAAACAGTGCTGGACCATGACATTTCACACTAGTCGCAGACTTCCTGCCCATGACCAATTAGTGTATATTGCATGACACAGGCTCCCACAATGAGGTAAATTGTGCCACACTAGAGAAGGTCATCATGATCTCCTAGTTGGATATACAACAATCGCATGATGCTACTCCCCTAGAACCCCATGTGCATGAGTCAACCCACAGTGCCTTCACCTGTGAGACCATCTTCTTTAGAACTTCAAAGGAAGATGAAGAAGAATTTGAATTGTAAGGATTCTTTGATGAATCGATCCCGCCCTTTGAAGCCAATGCCTTTACCAACCCGTGGACTCCATACAATACCCAAAGCCAGGCTGGTAAAGGACCAAATTACACACCTACACCTCCCACCAGGGACACTCCTCCCCAAGATAATGCAACTTATCGGCCCACACCTCTAAAAGGTCCTAGCTCTAACCAAGTGAAAGACCTAGATAAGGGAAATCACCAATTCTCGGGGGGAAGATATGACATTACAAAGGCGTTAGAGCAGACCACCACCTCCATGACCCTGATGGAGGTTTTGCTAAACTATCCCAAGCAGAAAAAGTCTCCTCTGAAGCTCTTGGGGAACCTAAAATTTGTCAGTCGCCCACCCAAGATGGTCTCTTTTGAAGATGCCAACGCGGATATCTTCTGGGGAAACAATGAAGATCCTCCTTTCCTACTAGGCCTGAATATCCAAGGTAAAAACATTCATAATTGCTTAGTAGAACTCCAGAGCTTCGGGAAACATCATGCCCTTATCCATATGCCAGAAGCTCATATTCCATCCCACCCCATCTAATGGCGTAGTGATCTAGTTGGATGAGACTACTGTGAAAATGGTGGGAGAATTGAAGAACATCTGAATACAACTTATCCAGGACCCTAGGATAGCCAGCATAATCGACATCCAAGTGGTGGACATCCCAAAGAATTATGGGATGTTATTAAGTCGTAATTGGTCTAAGTCCTTGAATAGATACTTTTTGACCGACTTCTCCCACTTATGGCTCCCTTGGGAAGGAGAATCAAACAAGATCTAGGTTGAAATTGAGCCCCAGATGAAGCAGGCCCTTACCGAAGTCGGGAGGGTTAGTGAGGTCTTCTTCTCTGAAACTTCTCCAAGGGTGTACCGACCCTTTGAAATCTTAACATTCGATTTCAGCCCTGAGGGGGATCCCATAGTTCTGCAGAGGACCAAGGACCTAGAAGAAAAGATGAGAGTTGAGGCAGACTCTCAAGGTGCCATAGCGACCCCTGCTACACTCCTATCCATCACTTGGTGCCGAACACACTATCAAAAACATTCAGAATTAGAGTGTGAACTCTGCCTTTCCATCGCTACCTGACACATCGACACCTTCCAGAATAGAGAATGCATAACTAATTCCCCAGGGCCCAATGTTCCTATTGGATGCACTCCTTTGGTACCATCTCCCCGGGAATCCCAAATCCAAACTCCTCCGGAGGTAAACCCCACCCGCACACCAACAGTTCGGGAGGAAGCTCCTCCCAAGTCTTCCAAAAACAATCTAAAGGATACTCCCACTCCCTAGCTCTAGACTGCAAATAGCGATATGTGGACCCTTAAGCTTGATGGGTCCAGATCCAAACAAGGCTGGGGGGCCGGAGTAGAACTAATCAACCCATGAGGGAAATCCTTCCTCACATCCTAAAGACTATAGTTTAACTACACAAACAATGTTATAGAGTACGAGGCTCTGGTCCTTGAACTCTTATTTGTGTTAAGGAAAGGAGTCACCCACCTCTGGGCTTTGGGTGATTCAGAGTTGGTTGTCAAACAGGTCTGAAGTCAATATACATGTCACGACAAGAGGCTAGCCGCATACTACAATCGGGCTTGGAGCCTTATTGAAGATTTTGATGCCTTTGGCATTGATCTCATTCCCCAATGGTGGAAATATCTGTCAGATTCCTTTGCTATTTCTGCCAGCACACTTGAGCCCATGGCCAGCTCACGACTCCGGAGATTTTCAGTTGAGATGGTCCCCACCCCGTCCATTCCAAATAATGTCACCCACTTTCAGGTTTTTGAGGATGATCAACATATCCTAGCCTTCATGGCCAACATTGGAGTTTTTGAGAATCAGATAGTGGAAGAGAGAGACCGTGACAATACTAGATAGGGTGACAAAGATGATGGGATCATGGATCTACCTACTAACACCATCTCGAAGGGGATGGTCGTGCTTGAACGAATCTTCAAATCAGAACTTCAGGCCCGAGAAAAGATATCATCTTCCTCTGAAGGAGGAAAGTTTGAAAAGGTAAACCTCAGCCAGCTAGCTGAAGAAAAGGTGATACATATTAGCACCTCCTACTCCCCTGAGGGGAAGGAGAAGATTCTCATGGTTCTCTGAGAATACATAGACGTAATTTCATGGGGATATGAGGATTTGAAAACATACAACACATCCATTATGACTCATACTCTTCCCCTGAAACCTGATGCTAAGACTTTTTAACAAAAGAAATGACTGATCAACCCATTTATTGAGCCTCTAATTCATCAAGGGGTGGAAAAATCATTGTCAGATCGGATAATCTTTCCAATCCAGCACACTACATGGGTTGCCAATTTGGTCCTCATGAGAAAGAAGAGCGGTGAAATTTGCCTTTGCGTGGATTTTTGAAACTTGAATAAGGCCTCCAAGAAAGACAATCACCCTCTCTCCTCATTGGATAAGGTGTTGCAGATAGTGAATGGATCCCAAATGATGTCATTCTTGGATCTGGGTACTCCGGGTATAACCAAGTCATGGTTAAGTACGAAGATAGAGAGAAAATAGCATTTAGCACCAAGTGGGGAATGTTTTCATACAGGAGGATGCCCTTTGGTTTAATTAACGCAGGGGTCACATTTCAAAAGGCTATGGACATCGCGTTCAAAGGCCTTGTAAATCAGTGCTTAATCATCTACATGGATGATTTGACCATATTTTCCCAGTATAGGTGCGATCATGCCACCCATCTCACTCAGATCTGTGAGAGATGTCGCCGATATGGAATATCCCTCAACCCCAAGAAGTGCATATTCGGGGTCACCAAAGGGAAGTTTCTCAGGCATATCATCTCTGAGAAGGGTATATCCATTGACCCTGAGAGAGTTGAAGCGCTGCTAAACCTACAAATGCCCGGCAGCAAGAAAGAGATGCAATCTTTCTTCGGGAAGATCAATTTTGTCCGGTGATTCATCATGAGATTTGTCGAGATAGTTAAACCACTCAATGAAATGATGAAAAAGGATACCAAGATTGAGTGGAGTCCTAAAGCAAAGTGGGAATTCACCCAAATCAAACAAACGATATTGGAGGCACCTGTCCTGACTAGTCCGGACTACTCCCGTCCATTTTATATTTACTCCTTTGCTTCTCCGCATTTTTCCGCGACAGTATTGACTCAAAAGGTTGAAGGGAAAGAATGACCCATAGCTTTCATGAGCTCCCCCTTTAAAAATGCCAATGTCTAGTATTCATCATTGGAAAAGAAAGCCTTTGGTCTTGTACGCTCTATGAAGAAATTTTTGCATTATATTCTCTGGAGTAAGGTGCATGCTATCATCCCGGACCAGGCCGTAAAGTCTTTGCTAATGCAGAGTGATTTGGGTGAAAGATGGGGGAAATAGATGTCCATCCTCCAGGAATATGACTTAGAAATGCAGCCCATGAAGATAGTCCGAGGCCAAGGACTAAGTCAAGTGATGGTGGAAGAGACTCCCCACATAGAATGCCAAATTTACACGGTGGAATCTATCACTCGAGACCCATGGTATACCAATCAGGTATACTTACTATTAAACAAAAAATGTTCAGACAGGTTACCTCCCAATAAACACCACACTCTGTGGTTGAAAAGTGCCCACTTCATGATAAAAAACTCCACGCTTTATCACAGGAATTACGAGAGGGTGTACCTTCGGTGCATCAACAGAGACCAAGCTGCGAAGATGATCGATGAATTCCACAGGCAGTTTGGAACCAGGCATGGCTCAGCTGACGCCACTACCCATCAGATCCTCCAAGCCAGGTATTATTGGCCCTGTATATTTAAAGATTTTTACACTCACATTCAAAGATTCCACACTTGCCAAACCATGGCGCATCGTGAGCGTAACCCGGCTATGCCTTTACAACCAGTCTTCGAGGCTAGGCCCTTCGTCCAATGGGCATTTGACTTCATCAGGGAAATCAACCCCAATTCATCTGCCAACCACTGGTACATCCTAACTACTACTGATTACTACAATCGGTGGTCGGAAGCTATACCTTGCAAAAACAACATGGCAGATGTAGTTATTAAGTTCCTTGAAGAAAACATCGTCACAAGATTTGGAATGCCCTTTGCTTTGGTATGTGACAATGGTCCGACATTTTCTTTGGTGCAATTACTTGAGTAGACCTACAATCAGAAGATCACTCTGAAGTTTTCCAGCAACTACTACCCCCAGGGGAATGGTGTAGTTGAATCTACAAATAAGAATCTACTTGAAGTGATCAAACACCTGCTAGAACAAAACCCCCAAGATTGGCATCAAAATTTGAAATTCACCCTCTGGGCAGATCGCATCTAAATTAAGGCCGCCCTGTGAACATCCCAATTCCACCTGGTTTATGGCCAAAACCCAGTATTCCCAATCAACTTACAAATCCCCATTTTGCAGTTTATGCAGGAATTCGGTAACTGGGATAATATCGTGGAGGTTTGGCTTCTAAATCTGGTACAGATGGAGGAACAGTGAGACGCAGCCCTTGAACATTTTGCAAGTCATCAAGTAGTGGTAAAATGATGGTTTGACTGCAGACCCCAATACAAAGCTTTTCAGATTTTGGAGCTAGTCCTGTTGTGGGACAAGGCCCAGGAAAAGAAAGGCAAGCACACCAAATTCCAACGGCTCTAGCTCGGGCCATACTTAATCTCAGAGATCTGCAAGGCAAATACCTATCACCTCAACACCATGACTAGAGAACCTGCCCCACTACCCATCAATGGACAATTTCTCAAACATTATTTCAAATAAGGTAGGCTTTGTCCAAAGTTGTATCTTATGTACAGTTCCTGGCTTGTAAATATCTCTTTCCCAAGTGCCTTGTTGAGAGGTACCTTGCCTTGTAAATAGTCTTGTCGGTTGCCCTCTAAGGTAGTCCCTTTTGCTTTGGTTGTGTTCTTTTTTATTTCTGGTCTTTCTGGGTTCTGGCATTTTGTTCCCCTCTTGTGAAGATTGGAATGCTTCACATAACTTTGGTCTCCGGGATGATGTCAATAGCATGGTGAAATTTGGAATCGATGGTTAGCATAATGGAATCTATCTGAGCCCCAGAGTTATTTTACAAGTTTTCTAGTGCATTTTGAGAAATCTTCATTTGGTTTATTTTTGAAATTCTGGCAATCAGTAAAATAAAAAAATAATAAGGAATAAGTAATCAGACACATCGAGGGTAGATCAGTCGTACTAGTTGGTTGACCCAAGTCTGAACTTTTAAAACTTTCTTTCCGGGTCTAGAGTTTTTTATCCCCCATTCAACATATAAATATGGGTGGAAGGGTGAAAGGAGTACCACCATTAAAATTAGCTAAGCTTAAGCTTGATAGTGAAAGGAGTACCGCCCTCCCACCTGGAAGCGTACAAAACAACAAGAAAAGGGAAATGGAGAAAAAATCTGGTCTCTGGGAGAAACGAGAAAATATGATGACTTTGTGGTTTGATATACTTAGTGCCTCCTCTCTACTCCTCCTAGAGGTCATCAACTTGATTTCCTTCCAAATAACACACTTCACCACTGATGAAAGGATCACGGGTTAAACCATGTATGGCCAGATTTTCTGAAACATGCTACTCTATGCGGGTAAGATGCTTCGAGGTGATGATTTGTTCTAGTTTTGCTAACCAGAGTTTCTATATTTCACAAATGTACTAAGGCATTTGTTTGAGATAGTCGCCATTTGTTATGCCCTGCATCCCTGTCCCTACATTTTGTGTGCAAAATGTTGGGTCCCCCTTTTTTTTTGTTTTGGTTGTTTTCGGCTCTGGCTTCATCTTTTTCTGTTTCCTTTGTTTTCCTTCTCTGGGGTTTTCTTCCCTGTAGTTTTTTTTTTTGTTTTGGTCTCTTGTGACTTTGGGACCTGGTCCTGGAGTTGGGCTTTCTTCTGTTGAGAGTCGGATTTCGGACTCCAGGATTTTTCACCATGATGTCTTCTTTCCTTAAGATTGTATCGTCGCGTGGAATCCCCAGGCCCAGAGTCTGGAGGTCTGTCTGTCTGGAGTTTGCAGAAGGAAAGGTGACTTTCTTTTACCATAGGTATAAATAGAAGTTACCTATCATTTTCAAATTTACTGCGATTAAGCACTTAGGCAATCAGAGCGATTTCAGAGTGATTTCAGAGAAATTTAGCGATAATCCAGTGCTAATCATTTTGAGTATTTCTGAACAATTGTGAGCGGTTTGCGGTGGTAGATTATGATCATTTGGTAGTTGAAGTTTTTGTAGAGCTTCTGCGAAGGCTTCCTTTGCTCTCCTTTCTGTGTTTTCAGGTTGGTGCCTCCTCTCCCTTCGGCTTTCCTTCTGTCTGGTGTCGTTGGTTTTGTCTTGCCTTACTTTTTTTTGTTTGTTTATCTTCTGTTTCTTCCTGGTTTGCCACTCGTTGATGGCTCAACTCTGCTAGAGGGTTGTCCGCCCTCTATGCAGGTGTAATCTGGTCTGTATATAGTGTAGGAAGTTGTAAATAATATGTGCTTTGTCTGGTTTCTTGTAGATGTTTTCTCTGCCATGTATATATGTGTAAATTTAGTGTATATTTGTTGTATATCCCTCTAGTCTGCATGTAAATATCCTTTGTATTTGATGTATATTCCATGTGTATCCTACCAGGTAACCCAGTAGGCTCGTCACGCTACCTCTGTTGCTAGTTTTAGTCCGCGAGCTCATTCTGAGCAGAATGCCACCTATTTGAAATCAGCTCTCGGCCGGTTTCAAATAGGTGGTTTTCTCTCTCCTTTGTAAACCACCCTGACCTTCATTTATGACCCATGCATGCATTTAAATCTATCCAAGTGGCCTTCACTTTTTACGCATTCAAACAGTTGGCTCCACTGTCACCACCATAACTCTCATTTATTACTCACCCACGTGGCACCCACGTGGGTCTGACAGTTCACTTTTTGTACACTTCTACCAACTGTTATTTCCCTAGGCTCCAGTTCTTTTGCCATCACCCATCCCATGTCCTCCTTTTACTAAGTTTGATAAAATCCCCCGAACACAGATGGTTAATTGAAATTCTAAGTTCGCAACGTGTATGAGTGCTTTCCAGAGTTTTTTGAATGAAGCTAACTTTTTCAAGGGAAACAAACGCCATGATGGTAAGATCTCCAGACCTTGAAGTATATGTCTATTAATGGAATCTGATGGTTTCTTTGCCCTGCAGGTCTCCAGAGAAATATACTATTATCATGTCTGAAGCATCTGTGTCTTCACCACCCAGGAGTCTGAAACATCCTTCCACGGCAAGTACCAGGGCAGCCGTTAGATCCAAAATGGAGAAGGCCCTGGAGAATCTGCCCCTGAGCATGAAATATGTAAAAGATAGTGTTACCATGGGATCAAGGATTGAGTCCAAATTCCAGCTTATCACCAACACCAGCGTCGGAACATGGCCATAAATGCAGGCCCTGGTTAAAATTATGTACATTCAGCGACAGGCCGGAGATCCTCTCGCCATACAAATTGGAAACTCTGAGATTCTCAAGGTGGCTTATTTCCCGTTCTCTGTGTAGGCACCAGAGCTCATTCTCACACTTGTGGCACACTACAACACATCTGTTTGGGCTGTTATACTCGCAGCCTCAGAGCCAACAGGGTACCCTACTCCCATGGTGTCCCTTAACCCTGATACCTTATAGAGGGGCTTGGGGATCCCCCAATTTGACAAACCATTTGTGGTCACCCGGTCAGATGCCTTGGCCCAATTCACTCAGTTGGAGGAAGTGGCTCGTATATACATGAACAATCATTGGCTAAAGACCCCAAAGAGGGATCCCAAGAGGATGAAGCTAGAAATCCCTAGGGCCGAATTCAAAGAAAGCATCCAAATGGGGATGATAGCCTTGTGCTAGGTCTTTGGACAACAACATTCCCGGGAGTTCTCCAGGTGGATGTACTACTTTTTTCTAGGTATCAACATGAGCAAGGAGTATTTTGACTGGGCTGCCATAATCTCTAACCATGTGGACTCCCAATTCCTCCAACTGGCCAAGAAGAAGAAGTTTTATATGACTTCTTATGTCCTCTGGGCCCTGGCACAACAACGGCCCCACACCAATGGGCTACTTACAGAGGGCGTACTTGGTATAGGCCTGGGATAGAAGGCCCCTTTGGACCATTTCCCATAGATTCAATGGGAGGGCAGCTTCCCAAGTTTTTTCCAGGTAAACGATGCCTTCATTTACTACCACCTTATCATGCCTACCTGAGATGTAGGGTACCGCCTATCTATAGAGGTGATGAATATGGTTGGGAGTTATGGACATTACTATATACATTTTTCATAGCATACATACATTAGGGTGACCGGCTTCTCTGGGAAACCCTACTTTTTGCCCAAGCACTGTGGGGACAAGATAGTTCTCTTGGAATATTGCAAGCAGATAATGGAGCTGCATGCACTCTTTGCCTTAAAGAAGGTGACAACTATCTCATTCCCAATCACATGTGGGAACTATTCATGCAGTCTAGCGACCACAAAAGAGGTGGATAATGAGCTTAAGTGCTATAGCCTAGAGGAATTTTACTTGGCGTGAAAATAGTTTGATCCGCATGGAAAGATTGTAATGACACTTCCGTGGGCATCAGAACCTCATCAGTATCACATGGAGGACTTCTAGGAAGACTGCCAAGATGACGTGGAAGTTCGAGGGTTGCATTATGTTAGAATGACCATGGGAATGATGGAAAGACTGAAGCTTTGGAGGTTCCTGGAAGACTTCTTGGACACCGGTTCCACGGAGGATCCCCAGTACAAAGCAAATGGGATTGACAAATTGGCCCTTCCGCCAGTGAATTGGGATGCCTAGGAAGGGCCCACAATTAAGGAGTTCACTCGCCAAATAGTTGAAAGAAGCCACCTCCATTTCAAAAAGGTGTGCCTCGGGAGTGTTTGTCGGGTGGCCCAGCCTATACCAAAGTTAACCCCGGGGGCCGGGACTTCTTCGCAGGGAGCGGATAAGGGGAAAGGAATTGCAACGACCCTAGCCTCACAAGAAGACTCCATAAAGGAGAAAATAAAGTAGTTAGTCATAGCCTTCCAACAAATGAAGGAAAAATTAATCACGCAACTGGCTACTCTGGTGCTTATGGCCAGACCAATTCATCCTCCATCCTCCCCTTTACTAGCAGCCTATATGGTTAAGGCAATAGGGGTGGATCCAGCAGAGCAAGTAGTAGTAAGGGATGCAGGGCCACCCTTAATTACCTGGAGAAGGAGGAGGCTTGACCTGAAGCCCGAGAAGGAGCCAAAGTTTGGGATGCCCCAAACTCCATAAGTTGAGATCCTTTCTTCTGACTCCCTAGAGCCGGAAAAGGAAACAAAACATTTTTGCAACCGACGAGTTCAATAATCTTCAGGGGGATATCAAGAAAATGGAGGCTGAAGTCCCAGCAAAAGAGGAAGCTAAGGAACAAAGACCTGCATAAGAGCAGGAAGAATAGGTGGAAGAAGAGAAGGTAGTGCAGGAGATCGTTTATGAGGCTCCAAAGATGCAAGATATAGGGGTGGACTAACAAAATTAGAATGAACAAGCAACATCCACTGAGGGAACCAGACCTAAGAGAATAGCCATAACCTTAGCCACTGTGTTCCAAATGCCACTCCCTAGAGTGACATTTGGGTAGGTAATAACCCCGACACAAACGCTAAATCTTGGCTTGGTACCTCCCATATTACCAAAGGATATATCAGAAGGAGAGATCTCGGTGATAGAGGCTGAAGAGTAAGAACAACAAGAGGAGGAAACCCCTGGGATAGCCGATGAAGGTCTAGATGAAGCTAAAGATACAGAGGACAAGGCTGAGGAAACAAACATTGCTGGTGGAAATGTTCTTGACGAAGCCCAAGATAAAGAGAAAGGGGTGGGTGAGACTCACAACACTGAGGAGGAACAACAACAGGACATTAGGGAAGAACTAAAAGAACAAACTTTGGCAAATAATCCACCCTTTCCACCTCAGTGGTTGGTTGAAAGTAAGAAAAGAAAATTTCCGTCCACCCCCAGGGCTCACCTCTCCCTAGCCAAAATGATTGCTTAGGTCTAGGGCCCACCAAAGGCCAAGAAAGCTCAAATGGTTCATACTCTTCAAACTGGGCGAGGAGGAGAAACAATTTTCATTATTGCAACACCTCCCCAGATGTCGATGAGGCAACAGCCGAGGCCAAAGATTATGATATCACAGATATATCGCTGGGAAAAAAAGGAAAACAGGGTGAGGTTGACCTGCTGAAGGAAGCCACCAGAGCTGTGGAGGCCCGATATGAAAAGGAGGCCCAAAGGCTCAAAGTAGAAAAAGAAAAGACAACAAACCTTATGGGGTTTGTTACAGAGCTGGCTAGGCCTATTAATGTTATTCCTCTAGAGGCCTCCACATCTGATGCACCACTACCACAGAGCGACATTGACTCCCTGCGAGTATTGAAGAAGAAGGCCCAAGCGGTCGATGTATGGGTCGCTCTGCAAGTAGGAAACACACGGTGTTTCCTACTATCCACCCTTCCAGATTTATATGCGGCTTGACACGCTCTGCATCAGGCAGAAACTATCCTTAACATATGGGAGGGTGACATGGAAAACTATGAGGCATGGAAGGTAGAACTAGAAGAGCTCCTCAGCCTTAGGGAAAAGATGGTCTCTGAGTCCGGGATTCTGGGAGAAGAATCATTCAATTTTGTGAAGACCCAACACTCTAGACTTGACCTCACATTAGAGGTACTCAAGCAACTGGTAGGGGTTCTGCAAGATAAAGTCAACATAGTTCAGTATTCTTCAAATATGTACAAGGCATTTGTCACAAAGGTCTCCAGAGCTGATGCATTCAACACTGATACATACACTCTATAGGAATAAGTTCTGGGTAATTTTGATGAATTAATGGAGTCCAGATATCAATCCCCGGAGGGACTGGATGAGACTCAAATGATAGGGCTAACTCGCATGATCCTTAGTGGCCATGACGTGGAAAAAATGTCTGATGAGTTCAAGAATAATGTTCTGGAGCTAGGGGAACAAATTAAGGTGGCTAAGTACCGGTGGTTCAGCCTCAGAGAAATTGATGAGGATTGAATCTCCCACCTCCTCTAGACCTTCAATGACAACAAGCAACAATAAAGTTTCTCCGGGGGCTAAAGAAAAAAACCAAAAGCACTTTGTATTCTTTATTCTTTCAGAATGTAAGTTCCCGGATCCTGGTGTCCTGGATCCTACATTTTTGTATTCTTCCAGTGATTTGTGTCCTGGTCCTCGAGGCCGATCAGTCACTTTCAAGCAGTTAATAAAGGTTGCCGAAGGTTTTCAGAAGATAGATAGCTACATTAAGGCACGTCAGATCAACAGTTGATTTTCTAACAGATGGTCTTCTCGAGGCATCGCTTCAGCTATACACCTGGCACATTGGAGATAGGGTGCTACATTTCCCATTTATGAGGCATGTAGCCTTAATCCCTGGGGATCAAATTTCTTCCTCCTCTCTCTCGAATCTCTTCTTGAAGCCGATTCTTCCACTCTACCTTCTTGTCTTATTCTTCTAACATGTCAGACCTATTCCGTCTCAAAGTCTTTTGTAGGGTGGTGTAGGTAGTACCGGCCCCCGTATATTATATTTCATTACAGTGTAATGTAAAATAGGGTTAGGATTAGGGTTAGATGAAAATGTTTATAAATATTAGTTCCGGCCCTTTTCCAAGGTTCGACGAAATTGATGATTTTGCAGTCCATAGTAATAGAGAAGCAATGTTTTCATTTCTATTGTAGAGCTCAATGCTGCTTGGTCTTTTAAGCTTTTAGCAGTTGGATGCTCTCCTGGAGCCGCCATTGTATCACGCACCAGTGCTTGCTGGAAGAAATATTAATGAAGAAGAGATGGTTCTTGCAATGATGTTGTTGGCACCTGGTCTTCCAAGTTAATGGTATTTTGTGTTTAAATGTTCTTCATGTCTTCTGTTTTGATACTTTGGGTAGATTAACGACCTCCTTTCCCTTGCTATTGATCAAATATGAACTGATGGTTGTGTATTTCTTTGGTATTTAGTATAGTATATCAAAGCACTATTGATGTATGAAATGTTTAAACATAACTATAAGTATATGGAATATCTCTAACCTTGCAGGATCTTTTTTTGATTTATTTGCTAAGTATAGAATGCTTGGAGGAACCCCACCTTACTGAATCTCTAGAGAGAACAAGTTGAAGAAACCAGCTACCCCCCTCAAAAATAGTCACATCCCCCAACCGAGCCCCGCACCGTCGTGACCCAACACCCAGGTGCTTGGAGGCTTGGGGAATCTCATTTCCCCGAAGAGCCTTTTGCAGGTGGAGTTGGCCGGTACCTCGGTACCTAATGAAAACTTATGACTATTGGCGGACCCGGTCACCAAATCCCCGTCAATAGTTTTTAACACCAATATCTAGAGAATCCATTTGGTTTCATTCAATTTGGTTGAATATTTTATAGTTTATTGAGTTATGAGGTGACATTAACTATAATTTGGACATAGGTTCACTTGGATCACCCTAACTCTATCTCTATATATCAAAATTTATTTATTATTTTTTGATAGAAAGGTAACATAAACACATATTTCCTAGATATTTTTCATAATTGTTTTCCCCTAATTTACTATTTTTCGAGAAGCAACAAACAAAGAATTTGCTAAATGATCAAAAAACCTATGTTTAGTATAACTTAAAACAAAAAGTCTTAATAAAATCAATATATATATATAAATCATAATCATTGGAAAAATTTCTATGAGTACTATCATCATGTATTTGGGTTTTTCAAATGAATTTATTTGATCCCACAAAAAGATAATATCGAAGTGATCTTTTGTCAGCATTTTGATGGGTGCAAAGGAGATTTGATTATAGGTGTGAGTGAGGAGTAGAGAGATTATACCAAAGGGATTTTAATCTGAGAGGATTTTATTTAACCATTTTCAATTTAATCCTTCAAATGGGAGCTCTAAAGGCTTAAATCATCATATTTTCTTTAAAATGTGTAATTTCAACAAAAATCAGGATGTTCAAAAAAGTGGGACACACTATTGTGGGACCACCCACCTTAGAATATTCAAATAGGTTCTCTTGAAGTATACCAAATGATTGTAGGGGCATTTTTAATCTTGAATCCTCCCCCCTAATAGGAAAACTTGGCTTGGAATTGTTCCATTTTAACCCCCTTAGGGGAGCATGGCTTGTGCTAGTAAATAACAAGAGCTTCAGAATCCATAGTGAATTCTACATACCTAGAAGTAAAAATGTCTTATTTAGTCTAAGAATGCACCCTACCTTCCCTTAATCATTTTCCAGAGCTTAACTCCCCATCGAGTTCTTTAACTTTCCATTCCACATTCTCTTTATGAATCTTATCAAAAACCTCTTGTAGGTTATTGTTTTTCTATTTGTGTTGCTTATTGAAATCCTTGGACTTCTTAGTTGGACATTCCTCATCCCAATGGCCAAAATTTTTACATGAGAAGAACACAAAGGGATGAGATTCACACTCAATGGCCCGGACCCATTTACCCTATTTTTAAACAAAGTCAATGGAAAAGGGAAAATCCCTAGCCTGCTGAGTTTTGACACAAGATCGAGCATAAACCATTCTGGTTTTAGATGCTGCCATTGGATCAATAGAAATAATATCACCAAAATATTATACCACTCCCTTGTGTTGGGGCTCAAATCGATCGATTGGACTTCCTACGAATTTTGCTTGTCCAATGAAGATAGATACAATCGATTTGCCAATGAACGAGGTTTCAACAACCTCCTACAATTCTGATTCCACAGAACCAAGGATGGTAGGCCTGCACTTTAGACTTTTCTTCAAATTCTTCTAAAGGTTTCCTATAAAAGATAACTGATAACTTCAACTCCTGCTTCTCAATATGTTAATAAGATCACAAAACTGAAAATATGTGTTATTCAAATATAATGTATTTAAAATTGCGTGATATAATTGAGATATGAACCTGATAAGATGAAAGAAAAGAGTAATTCAGAAATTGAAACAATGGAACCTTATACCAAAATTCAATTAACAAAGAGAGACCAGTGCTTTATTTCAATAACGGGCAATAGAGTTGATAATTCTTCAATACAACGTTCAACTTCAGAGATAGCTGTGAAAACAAAAGCTTATCACCTTAAAGGCATTATGAGATGCACATATAACTAAAAAGTTTAAAAAATATTTCAATTTAATACTATTCCTCAGATGACTGACTAATTGATCAATACTTTAATCAATAAGATTTTAACCATGCGAAAATGAGAAAGAAACAATTGAATATACAGAATATAAACTTAAATTGAAATATACGCAAATCAAAACTATCACTTTACAAAATGTCGATTGGTTTATCTGAAGGACTTGATTGTAAAGAAAGAACAAAAATGATTGCAAAATTGAAATAAATACAGACTTATCTTTGCTTGATAAGAAAAGCTTATATTGGATCCTTGCATACAATGTCTGAAATTAACTATCTTTTATTTCATCATTCCCAAGAATCCATCATCAATCATCGTGGATTGTTATTCCATCTCTCTTGCAGATTTTTGAATGAATATAAATATGAAATTGAAAGGGTACGCTGGATCATCACACCCTTTCACTATAAACTAACCTACAACTAACCTATTTCTAACTATTACAATAGTCTGGATAACAAATACACCTTTATGATGAACCATAACAGCCGACCATTCGGTTGGATAACTTCTGAGACCTCCTAACTGCTTGGTTTCTATTAAATCCTTGTTTGGTTGCACTTAGAAGTCGTTGGATTTAATGAGAGATTTTTGTTATGATAGTAATCAGACTGTATAATCAGCCACGGTGTTATTCAGAATCTCTGCAGGGCATTGGATATCTTTGTCGATGTTAATATTTCCAGTGGAAAAGTTGAAAGTATAGGTGAAATCTTGCTGAAGGTGGTGACCAGCCTGAAGCCTGTTTGATGGATCACATGCTAACTCATCTGATGAGTCATCGATGAGTTAGTAGACTTGTCATTTCTTTACTATAGTTTTAATGTCTTTCACCTCTATATATTGGTGCCTATCATCCCTCTGTGCCCTTGCTAGTGGTGATATATGTCATGGGATCGGCTTACATAGACAAATTTACATTTGTTTTAAAGTATTTAAAGCATATTCAATAAATTTATTTCTGTGAATCTTGCAATCATCGTATTCCATGATACAGCACCGCTTTGAGGTATTCGATCAAATAAATTCATTTTCCTCCTCACAGCATATTTTTTGGAGATCATTTCAACTTGGCGTCGGCAAGAAGGATGCCTCTGAGGTTATGGAATTGGGTTTTACACCTTCCAATTACCTTTTCATGAAATTTTTGAATCCTTTCCATTACCATTCTGCGCATACCCTTCTCAATGCTTTCACATTTTGGAGATATTTCTCCTATTGAGGCTGCGGGCAAGGTTGTGAGATAGGTCACACACCAGTTTTGTAATCCCCAAGGTTGTCTAGTAATATCTTCTGTCAACACATTATATACAACAAATGCTCCCATTAGCAACTTCAAATACAGTTGTGAATTCTAAATATGAGTCTTTGGACCAGGTCGTTGCATGGTGACTACAGAATATAAAATGCATTTGGATTCATTATTCCCTCCCAACGTAGCTACAAACTTATGGCGTCAATTTTCTGCTGTTGTGGGAAGATAAATGTTGGTCGTTCATGCATGTCCTTTTATGTATGCCAGGGACATCCTTCCATTTAAATGGGATTGTAGCGCAACCTATCATGGCTATAAATGGAAGAAAATGTCTTTCCTCATCTTACATTTCTCTTCAAACTGCTCCTCTAGTCTTCGTCACTAGCTTGGCTTCAAAAGTTTGAAGATAATCATGGTTGTTGTGTACGTTGATGAAGGTGGCGACCATGCTATGTAGGAGCATTGATTCTATAGCCTACAATGACCATATGTAATGGAGCTTGAAGAGAGTATATCGACCTCATATGTTTCTCGCCACCTTTTGCCACCTAAAAGATTAAATATTAATAATCATGCTATTTAAATATTAAAATATTGATCAAATTGTTAAATTATCTATAGAATAAAATCAATAGATAGAAATTTAGTTTCAAATATTAATATTAATTAATTATATAAAGAATTTGAAATCAAGCAAATTAATAACATAACCCTTTATATAATCACACAAGGCTTTATAATATATGTAGTTAGTCTTTCTTTGTGCTAACTACTTTTCATTTTGATAAAGACTTGTTTTTAATAATAATAATAATAATAATATCACATCATTAAACTTTATCTTTCTTTTTAATAAAAAATGGAGTGAAAATTACATATTAAGTAATCATAGTAACAATATAACTTTTGTCATGATGATTTATAAAAGAAATCATAAGTGTATATTAATACCACAAAACATCTAGATGGATATAATAACGTGCACATTTTCATAGGTAAGCATGCATTAATATACCCATTTTTGATAATATGTTCCCTTATGAATTTATTCAAACTCTCTTTCGTATTCGCAAAGTATAACATATTTTCTAGGGGACATTTTATATCCATCAACCATCTTCCTTATATTTCTTTTACACAATAACCATAACCCTAGTCATTCTACAAGAATTAGGGCATAATATATATATTCACATGCATGAAAAGGAAAACATCATTTGTCATCATAGTTATCAATCAAATTATAACAATTTTCAATCTTTCAGACCATGATCATAATAACATCATCTTTCCATTGAAAATGGTAAGCATTCAAATCCATGAAATTTAAATCAAACCAAGATTAACCTCTTCAAAAACATTAATAGATTGCTATGAAGAACATCATTAAGTTAAATGTATAATCCTCCACATAAAATATTTTCTCTTTGCTTCTATCACCAATATGGATTAGAGATTTGTAATGTAAT
>MU224049.1:3999974-4024718 GCA_018584345.1 Thuja plicata | reverse complement strand
ATATATATATAAAATATGTTATGCTTATGAACATGAGAAGGAATTTGAATAAACGATATTGTTGTTTTAAAGAAGGTTATACTATAGCAATACTATGTTACTTTTGAAAACACTCATATTATTATGTATAATCTACAAGTATTTATGTTTCTTATTCTCTTCCCATGATATTAGTATATGTTAAATAATTTCCTTGGTTAAATCATCATGAGCAACAAGTTATTTTTTAATGTGCCTACCAAAATTTTGGATTTCATACCATTCGTTATAAATCAAAGAAAGATAAAATTATAATGGTGTGTTATTATTAGTATTATTTTAGTATTGATCAAAACAAAGCTTTTTGATGAAATAAAAAAGGGTTAGTAAAAACAAAGACTATAGCTTTGTATAATACAATGAACAAAAGATTATATTATTGATTTAGTTCATCTCTATTTCCTATGATTAAAATGAAATTCATCTTTTATTTATGGATTTTATTTCTTTAAAAGAATTAATGTTTAAAACCTTGAAACATATTGTAGTTTGCTCACTATTTCAGCACTATGTGTTGGCCAAGACAGTGACATTTATCATTGGTAGATTACAAAGGTGGTGGACCCATTTTCAATCAGAGACGTCTTCATAACCAATGCTCAACGTTTATGTGAGCAGAGACACACATATAAATCAGACACAAAGGCGACATTGGATCCCTTGATAGAGAGGTGGAAGGCATTTTCTACATGCAATACACAACCATTTTCCAACGTGTTATGCAGGGATGGTAAATGAAACTGAGGTAGGATATGGATTCAACTGCCATCATGCCACATATCCACCACATAATGGATCGACTTCCCACGTACATTAAAGAATCATAGCAATCCAAAACATATTCTAAGATGATACATAGCTACATTGATATGATTCCAACTTGCATATATCACTCCCAGCCATCACAAGATTTGCAAAATCTTCAGAATTTCAACGCCAATAAGATGGTGACCAATTTGCATCCTCCCATAGCCATGGAAAATAGTCGACTAGCAGTCCAAATGCCTCTTGTATGTTGTTGTCAGGCAGTGACCAGCCCTAAGGATTCATATTCAGAGTTAATAACTATATTAGAAAAGGTTGGTGGAAAACGTTTATAGTTTATAGGTAATACACATTATTAAACAACATTAGTTTCCAAGATCAGCGGCACCAGTCTATGCTCAGATATAATACAACAATATTGATATAATTCCAGCATATATGTGGAGTTGCGACAATCATTCCTAGCAGTCGCAAGATTGGTGACATATTCTGAAATCGACACCAGTGTTATAAACAATGACAGTCTAATTTTCCATCAAATAGCATCATGGGAAGCAATACTTTCAGTGTAAGACAACACGATGATATCAAATAGAAATTAGATCTCAAACAAAGGCTTACGAATATTGTATCAGTAATGGAATAATGAAATGCCATAGAAATTGTCGAAAAGACCTCATTTAGTGACCATCCACCAATAGAATACATTGCTAAAGCCATCAACTTCAATGCACTATGCAGATATTATGAAGGTGGCTGTCAATGGATATATATATGCAAACCTATTAATTCAAAATTGGGCAAATATTGTGAAACCGAATCGGTTGATAACTGTTATTGATAAAGGATAACTGGTTATCCAATTATTGTAATGTTTAAACAGTCAGTTTTAGATTAAGTATTTGTTAGGAAAAGGTGTGATGATCCAATGCACCCCTTGGTTTTTATATTTATATGGATACAAAAATTGATAAGAAGGACGAATTTGGATAATGGTGAAATGGAAACAACTGATCAAAGGCTGCAAATATGAATTCAATATACCATCCTTTGTAATCAAGAAGAGATAAGTCTATTTTTATTTCATTTTTGCAATTGTTTTTGTTATCTCTTTACAATCAGTCATTCAGATAAACCAATATGTAATTCCTTAGAGTGATAGTTTTGATTTTCATATATTTCAATTTAAGTTTATATTCTATATATTCAATTATTTCTTTCTCATTTTCACATGGCTAAACCCTATTGATTAAGGCCCTGATCAATTGGTCCCTCATTTGAGGAATGATACTTAATTGAAGTATATTTAAGCTTTTTAGTTATACGTGCATTTCATAACGTCTTTAAGGTGATAAGTTTTGTTTTCAAAGCTGTCTCTGAATTTTAATGTAGGATTGAAGAGATATCGACTCTATTGCCCATTATTGGATTAAAGCACTGGTCTCTCTTGTTAACTGAATTGTGGTATAAGGTTTCATTGTTCAAGTTTTGAACTACTGTATTCTTTCATCTTATCCAATTCATATCTCAATTATATCAAGAAATTTTTAATAATATTATATCTGATAACACATATTTTTAGTTTTGTGATCTTATTAACACCTTGAGAAGCAGGAGTTGAAGTTATTAGTTATCCGCTATAAAAAATCTCTAAAAGACTTTGAAGACAAGTTTAAGGTACAGGCCCACCAGCCTTGGTTCTGTGGAGCTAGAATTGCAGGAGGTTGTTGAAACCTCATTTGTTGGAAAATCGATTGTATTTCTCTTCATTGGATAAGAGAAATCTATAGGAAATCCAATCTGTCAATTTGAGCACCAATAAGCTCCATATCTTGTATGAAACAAAATGTGAGACCAGTTAGAAGAAAGATAGCCTCCTATCTTGGCTGTAAACTTCCTCGATAAGCATATGGAAAATAGGGCAGGAAGGTATGATGTATATTTCAAGTAGGATAGAGAAATTGGGGCTTGCATGGAGGACTAGGCTGGTATCCCTAGCTACACCTATTGTGTTTACTATGGAACTATCAAGCTGGGTAACCTTCTTTTAGAAAGGCTCATATTTTAGACCCAATTGGTTAGCCACTTTCTTAGGCATGACAGTGCTAGTAGATCCACTATCTACCATACAATTATGCATTAAATATTTTCCAATAATAAAAGATACATAAAAGGGAGGCGGTTTCAAGTTCCTACCTTAAATGGTATCTTCTTTGGGGTTGCTTCTTGGAGCCTCTTTTTATTGATCAGTGTTGACCAAGACTGGCTTTGTTGTATCTTTTTTGGGTTGAGGAGTTGAAACTTCACCCATATCCTTCTTCAAGATCTTAGGTTGTCCCAGAATATTCAAAGAGTCCCACATAGACATAGTGACATTTACTTTCTTCATGTTGTCCATAATGTTGAAGGGTGTTGTTGTGTGCACTCTTTGGTGTGTCTTGACTGTAACAGGCTCAACCTCCTTGGGAGATTGGCCCTCTTTGACTGGAATGGTGGGGACCTTCTTCAGTATGATAGGAGTAAACAGGTGTGAAGATTCTGCAGATGTAGAAGCCTTAGCCCTATCTCCTATTTGCTCCATGTCTCAAGCTCTTCTTTTAGACCTAGTGTTGGCAGCAATTGGGGTTTCACCATTAACTTCATTGAAATCTTGTTTCTCCCAATTAGGGAGAGCGGTCTCATCAGTATATCCTTCTTTTTGGGGAGGTGGCCCACCAGAAGAGGCCTCTATTTGTAAATTTGAGGCATTCTGCACCATGAGTGCTTGATGCACCCTTCCATTTAAGCATGGTGTCTGGTTATGGGACTGATTACAAGGATAGCACCATTCTATCTCTGCGGCAAGATTATTTTGACTTGGGACCACATCCCTGATTGGATTTTCATAATTAAGGAGCATTGGATTATAAGGTTGGAATGACCTTTGATTGTAGTTTTGCCTTTGTCCCTAATAACTTCCTTGATATGGTGGCCTATTATGTTGGTAAGGTTATCCTTGATTTTGATACTGTTGGTTGGGACTTGGATTTTGCCGCTGAAAGGGTGGTCTATTCCCCTAGTTTTGCTTCTTTAAATTAGTCAACTCTTTGGTTAGGGTCTGCAGTAAGTTAGTCATTTCTTGCTGATTATTTTGCATTTCTTGTTGACTACTTCTCAAATCAAGCAACTCCTGAGAAGGGGTTTCTTTGGACTCCCCATAGCTTGTACTTTCTTGAGGGGCTACTATAGTGGTTATGGGAGTGTATGGGGAAACATTCAAGGGCATACTAGGCTGAATGCTGGGAAAAATAGGCATGGGTGGCCTTGGGGCTATCATGACTGCTTGGATTAAACAATTTTCAGCCTTGACTGCTATGTCAAAAGCCTAAGGTAATGAGGTACCTCCCATAGATTGGATCATGAAAGAGATATTGATATTTAATCTTTTTGAAAAATATAGGAAAGAACGGTCTACAAAAGGTCATACAGAGACAGGGATCCTATTCCATGTTTTAAGGAATCTACTATTAAAATTTGTCATCTACTCTTGAGGAGCCCTCTTAATGGTTGTTAGCTTCTCAACCGGAGATAAATATTCTGATTTATCTTCAAAGAATTTTCCAAATGATTCTCCTAATCTATCCCATGAATCAATGGAACCAACAACAAATGTTTTGAACCATTCTAAGGCCTTACCTTTGAAAGACGCTGTTAGAAGCTTGGTAGCCACATCTTCTTCTGTAATATGATGTACACTACAGATGGTGGCTACATCTCTTATGTGCTCACAAGCTATTATTTTTCCTTCACCTATGAAATCAGGTAGACTTTTGAGTGCTACTAAGGGCACATCATGGTGTTGAGAAAAGTTCAAGGGACTTCCTTGATTGAAGGGCACAACGAAAAATTGTCTAGCCATGGTAGGAATTGTAACTTGCTTGGTAGAAACTAAACGATTTTTATTAGGGCCAGGTAGTGGAGTTGAATCTTCTTGTAGATCTCTAGTTAGAGACCTCCCTCTCCTTCTATAGTGAAAAGGCAAATGTCTCTCGTGTAAATCAGGTGGTGTGGATTGTAACCTCCTTGTGGAGGATGTTCTTTGAGATGACCTACGATAACTTCTTCTCAGAGGCAGCTGCAAGAATTCAGAATGACTTGAGCTTCTTGTCTCAACCTTTCTCATAAAATTTGAATAGGGATGGATCTTCTATTCCTCACACTAATGGAGTCACCAGATATACTTTGAGAGTGAAACCTCTTCTTAGGTCTGTACTATGCAATCAGTATATCATAAATATGCATAACTTTGAAAGATCAACTTGTTTTATGTAGGAGTCCCACCGGGCATGCCAGAACTGTTATACACTAAATTTTGCACCCTAGGTCAAGCTCTCGTAGTCTTAATAATCTAGTATAACATCCAGGAATCATCTCTAGGTTGTGGTACCTTTGCTAACTGAGATGAGATCTCCATGTTCTAGGCTGGTTCCTCTTGGATAATCACCCAAATTTGCTTCTTAACATGAAAGTAAATTCTTGAGGGAAAAAATGATAGAAGGAATGCATAGAAGGGAAATAACTAAATAAGCACGCTATCCTACTAGGTGATACACCGAAGGTAATTTTCTGAATTTAAAACACAATAATCAATCTTACAAAGAGAACTTGAATCTAATAGAACACAACTTTCTAGATAGGCTTGCATAAGTATTTCATAGAGAGGTCTAAGATAAATAGAGGCTATTCAGGGAAAGAAGTAATTTCACAAACAATAGTGTATTCACTATATATAGACATGGACTATGACCTACAAACAAACATCCACTTCTGCAATCAAGCACATGAATGAGACAAAATGATAGGGGACTGAAGAATATACACAAAATCATCTAAATCAAATAATCCACAGTAGTACACAATACTGCAAAAAGAGAGAGGGCTCAAGAACTCCAAGTTCATTCCAATACCAATCTCTGTATTATATTCCAGTAAGAGAAGTACAAACAAGAAGACCCAGGGACAGAAGGAATGTCAAAAAAATCCTTTGCAATATTTGCAATTCAATGAGATAACTAACAAATGAAAAAAATTAGGGGCAGAGAAAATGCCACAAAAATCTTACACTAGCTGGAAAAATCTCCTCTTAACAACTTCTAAAACTCATATATACCCTCCCGAGCATGCAAGCTTAGAGTAAATATAATTTTGGGTTATAATTTGTTTTGCATAGAATAATTGGAAACCCTAACTCTATCGATTCTCATCATTAATGCCTCCTTGAAATATCTTCAAAAAATCAGATATAGGCTTGAACATCTTTCCAATTGTCATAACTCTACCCCTAAGAAGTCAGTCGATCCATCTACTTCCCTGCAAGTCGATTCTATCATAACTACTCAAATCATATATTTGAATTTTTAAATGTTTGAAAGATAATGGTCACAGCTGGCGCGAGTTATTTCATCCACAACCGAGATTCAAATTGATTTCACTTTAAAACATGACCGTCGATCTTCCTTTCTGATCTGACCATGACTTTAACCCGTGCCTTTAACCTTGGTTACATCTTTCCTTTGTTTTTGTTCAGACTCCAAACTTTTCCCTTAACCTTGGTTCCTTTCCAATACTTGGTGACAAATGTTGGATCTCCTTTATCATCGATGGTAGTCACTGGGTCTCTAAATAATTTTGGCATATTCTTTTCCTTTACGAGACTAAGCGACCACCGCAAGATCAAATCAGGATGAACGACTCAGATCAGATTTGAAATTTAATCTCTGCAACCCTTCTTTCATTCAGCGACACCGCGACTGAATTCATCTGACCAGGAACATGTGGAACCATGGCATAATGGCTTATACATTAAACTTCAAGCACCTCTATTTCAAGCCTTTACGCCAGCCACATGATCAAAATGGAAGATGCTCAAAGATTACGTTGGTGCTAACCTCGAACCTTAACTCAACTTACTTGTCTTTAACTCCGGGGATCATTTCGAGACTTGGCGATTGTATAAACCCCAAGTCGCTAGATGATTTTCTTAACCATAGTCAAATCAGGAGATTTATCGATTGAGAAAATGTGAAGTCTCGTGAATATTTGTTAACCTTGGAGTTTATCACGAGACTTCCCGATTGAAGAACTTAACCTTAGTCACTTGATCAAAATGAGTATTCTGATATCATTAGGAGATATCGCAATTGCGTGAAAATAAAATAAGTACATGGGTTTTAGGGATCTAAGTGACTGAAAAAGGTAATGGGAAATTAGAAAGGTCAACAGCCACTTAGGGTATCATGAATTACAAATGGTTTCCATTCTTAGCCGATTTTGCATGGGCAAGGTAGATAGAGAATAGAGAAAAAAAAGGGGTTGCAGAGGCACATCTAAGACCATAAAATTTATGGTCTTCTTCACAAGCTGGGCTCAACCCTTGTGGGAGCCTCATTTCACTCCACCTGTAGCCAAAATTCATATAATGGGGAAATTTTGGGTAACAATAAAAACTATCACCACCTAAAGTATAATTTCTTCTACACAATGTGCAAATAAAGGTGCAATATCCTAGGTGTCTCATATGAAAACTACTATGTAATGCGTTACCTTAAGTAAGCTAAGCAAAGTTTAATTATTGAATATTTAATTACACCAATACCCATCCTTGTACAACTTAAGGGAGCGTACTTAAACTCACAATGTAAGATGGGTTCTAACAACTAGGCTATGTTCGGTATCCATGTATAATATTAAATGCAATGCAATGCAAGAAATCAATTATAAATAAGAGAAAGAGAGAAAAATTCATGGGAAAACCCCCTTCCAAAATAGAGATGAAAAAAATCAAGTTGCATGGATGGAGCACTCAAGACCCCCAAGGACCACATACATCATATATATACAATCAAGCATCCCTCCATAGCAAGAAAATAAGGAGACAACATAGACCCCTCATAATGAAGAAGCTTCAATGTTAATGAAAGTGCCTACAAACAAAAGATGAAATGACATGTCTCTCCTTAGGAAGAAACAAGTCCATAAAATGATGAATAAGAAAATCCATTTCAAAATGGAAGGAGGACGGAAGTATGCAAGTATACATCTTTAAAGACTAAATAGGTAATGTAGAAGATCATAGAATCCATCACATAATCATGATAAAGATAAAGCAAGAAATGTTACAAGCCAAGTGAAGGAGGAGGCTCATGAATTTCAATCTCCAAAGATAAAGTAGAAATCTCTCTAACTGTAGTGAAGCTATCATAAAAGAGAAGAGAAACTGCCTCAAATGTGTCTCCCAAATTTGAAATGTGAGACTCCACAAACAATAAATCAATTTTTATTAAGTAGGAATCCTAATCAAGGAGAAAAATAAACATCTCTTGCCGTAACTAACTAGAATCACCAACAAGAGATTAATATGTCTTCTTAACTCAAGAAGTCAGAGACATAGGAGGAGTCACTGGATCATCATAACTCTCAAGTTATACAAATTCTTCAATCTCCTCTAAGGTATCATCATCATAAAAAATATTATTTGCATCATCAAGTGGAATGGGGCAATCTGAAATAGGATCATCCGAGAATGGAGGATCATGTGGATCTCCAAAAATCTCCCAAATAATGGTCTGAATTATGCATGGATACAAAACACCTTCAAACTTGGGGTAGATATCGTAGAAGAGACACAAACTTATGTTGCTAGAAATTTTTTTATTATATGAGAATTATTTCACCATAAACATTTTTCTTCCAATGTGAATTTAGCTTAGGAATGTGTCTGTAAAGATGAGGTAAGAGATTAATCCTTCTGAAATGTGTGATGATTCCTTTTTCTTATGACTCATAATTACCCATAGTCAAAATTATTATGGAAGGACGTGTTTCATAATCCATGATTTCATTAAAAATATACTTCTCACATCGTAAAATGAGATCAATAATTGATTACACCCCCAAAATCAGGCTATAATTGACTTAGATCACTATGCAAAATAGAATCTATGGTCTATGCATTACAATTGCAAAACTGAACCAAAATCTAAAAATACTATTTCTAATAATAGTCACCCTAATATGATAGCACCAATGTAAAATACATGAAATATTATACACTTTAAAAAAATTTGTACTTGAAAATGAGTTTGTATGAGCCTGAATGAGGCCTTGGAAGTTGCAAAAAATGAGATTAGAAATTATTGGAAAAATTTAGGAACAAAAAATATCTCTAATTTCCTCATAGCAAAGGGAACCTCATGGTTTTTATCCTTCTCTAATATTTCACATCCCATAGGAACAAAATAAAATATGCACTCTAATACCAAATGTTCATGCAAGAGAGTAGAGCACAACTTGATGACCATCTATTCAAAAAGGAGAGTATAATATACATATGATATCATTATAAATAATCATTGATAGGAAGAAATAGAGGAACATATTAACTAAATAAATGAATTAAAAATGTATTACACTAACAACCTTCTATTTTTTAATAGTGTGGGTAATTCCATTACTCTATGTCCTTCTATTTCTTTTCTCTTTTCTATTGCACCACTTTATTCTTTTGGTATACCCTTGGTGATCATTGATGGGAATATAAATAGAATTTACATGAATTCCTATAAGGAGTAACATAATGAACTCATCATTTGGGTACATATATCAATGGATGGGATCCCTTCATGGCTTTGATGTACTTGTAACCAAACCACTCCTAAAAGGTTGGAGGAATGGTACTCTATTTACATATAAGGTGGAGTTGAATATCTTGAAGGACTTATTTATAGAGGTTTCAAGCCTTTCTTATAATGATAGAAATATTCATAGGGAATACAAAGATTCTAAGGAGGCTATTTCTCTTTTTTCTTTAAATGTAATGAAATGGAGAAGGTGACAAGAAACAAGCTAGGTGGATACAACCATGAAATATCAACAATATCTAAGAAGTTATGGCCAAACAAATAATGAGGTACTTTACCCTTAATGGGTGCTTTTGAAGTCTCTTTGTGCACTATTTCATTTTATTAGACTAATTTTACAATAAATGTGTATTTTCTTTCTTATTTTACCTATTATGTTCTCTTACTACCAACCTAAATGTCCATAAAATGAATGTTGGTTCCCAAGTCCTCCCCGAGTGCCTTATTCTACTCATCATGGAGTATGGAAAATTTGTCTCTATCCTCCTTAATCCCTCCTAGCATAAACATACAATTGAGCATACCCAAAATGTAATTGTTCACTACTCTAACATGGCTACTAGTTTGAAGGATGATGTATCAGATGACTTGTGGAGTATTTCCATATTAGAATTATGAAATATTAAAAGAATAAAGGTAAGAAAAGTTCCAGGATGTCTTGGTCTAATGGATTTGAAAATGATGACGATAATGAGGATTATTTCCCTATGATGTCCCATACTTCTAGACTGAGTATGGTAAAGAAAGGGAATTGGCTCAAGGCTAAAAAAACCTTTTATATGGAAGATTCTTCTAAATTCTATAAGGGTAACAAATGTAAACAAGGTAAAAAGTCCAAAAGGGTCAGTGAGGAGGTAGATGAGAATAATTAAATCCAATATACCATGTCTTAGAAAAGAGACCAACTTGATTGTAATAGTAGCTACCCCCCTGCAAAAGCCTTATTTATGTCAAACATGTAAGAAAACTCACCAAATTATAATTGTTGGTAGCTAACATAACCTCCATTTCCCCCTTTGGATTCAATGTATGATGTTCCCATGATTCCACAAAGGTAAAAGACACCCAAATCCCCATAAAAATATATAGAAATGCTTGATTATTAAAATAATTTAATGATCTTCATGAAAACTAGGTTGGATCACAAGAGTACGCCTAATATTGTTCCTTGAACAAGAAATTATTTACCTTTTTAGGCCTAAAAGCCTTATTTGTGACAAAGTTTCTCACCTAACTTAATAATTTAGACCAAAATTGGATTCTAATGCATGAATGCGACCAAAGTCCACCTTAAGACAACATCTCAAATGGAAATATTCTACTTTCCCAAGACAGATATAGGCATTTTCATGCATGAAATCAAATAAAAATAACTCCACAAAGCCTACACATAAACCCCTCTCCATACCTTCTTTCATGCAATATAATAACCCTCAAACCTTGGCTCCACAAAACCCTCTCAGCCTAAACATCTCAATAAAACCCACCACTCACTACTCTTGAAGTAGAAAGTTTACAAACAAAATAGATAGGCTTCTCTACCCTATCCACAATATCCTTATCCTATTTTTGCAATAATCTACAATTAAAATTATAATATATGATTAAATTATATAAATAATTATAAATAATATAATATTTTAAAACATTAATGCTTGGTAAAATTTTGAACATGATTGGTGACATTAGCATGGCACGAACTCTAGCTCAATGTGAAATGATTTTTTACGTAGAGATATGAACCTATTAGGTAGAAAATAGGGGATCTCATCCCCATGCTTCAGTAGTTCAAAATTTTGGTGTTACTAAATATTCATTAATTAAACTTTACTTTAGCTTACTTAGGATAATGTATAACATAGTAGTTTGTATTTGTGATACTTAAGAGTTTGCACATTTATTGTCAAATGGTGTAGGAGAAATTTCACTTTAGGTGATGATAGGATTTCTCACATTCCACTTTATGTGTTGTATAACCTATAATGCCCTTATCATATTATCACCCTTCACATGTTGCACATAATGCATTCCATAATGGAGGATGATCAATGATGTAATGACAAGCCTTGCTCACAACCCTATCTTCTTCTTGGGTATCCTATAGGCTAATTCTTTATCCTATTAGGGTTCTTAGCTAACCCTAACCTTCCAAAGATTATTTTACCAAATCCTTCCCATATTAAACTTTTCAACACCAATCAAGAAACCAACTCAACTCACTACATGCTCCATAGAGGTCTTCTTATACCTTCTATACTAATTGATCCAAAATTGATCAAAATAAAACACTAGTTGAGAAGGAGGCTTCTAGTAAGAAAATTAAATCCAAATCAATGTCTAATAACACAAATTGTAATGCAATACTAATAGAGTTCAAGTGCACACTCCAAACTCATCCAAAATAGGGCTACAAGCATTAGGCCTAATTAGGAACCTTTCTACATATAACTTCAAAAACTTCTAAACAAGGTGAAAAAATAAGTCCATATCCAGACACCCTTTTTGAAGACCTTAAGGATTTTTTAGGTCTTACCTATTAGGAATAACAGTCCACAAGACAACTAAGAGGGGTGGGTTAATCAGTTGTAATCTAGATTATTAAACTTTAAACTTTATAAAACAATTCTAAAAATGTAAATGATAACATAGTAACTGCCAACAATATAACACAATATTTGTTGTCTAGGAAACCCTATTAAAGGTAAAACCCCGGTGGGAATTAACACCCAAAAATAATGTGTTGAGAGTATAGTATCCCTGTTAAAAGATATTAGCCCTGTTAGGATCTTATTACAACATTACAGTACATAGTCCCTATTAGGAGTCAAAGAAATAGTAGGCTCACTACCAAGGCACACTTCCCAAAGAAGGTTAAAGCCACTCTCAAGGATTTACAATCTAAATCAAGTGCATAAAGAAAATACACATTTGAGTGAACTATCTGATAACAACCAACTTTGCTTGGTCAGTTCCAATGAAGTATTGTGTGTGTGATTTTTTTACCTGTTAAGAGACACACCACTTCAATAAATCATTGCATTAGTGAAAACAAAGGGTTACCAAACATAGAAATCACTAAAATTGATCTATTGCTTCCTATCTAGGAGGAGTATGAAAAATGACATAATAGATTATGCATATTCCAATGACAAATACAACCTAAGAACAAAATATTCAAATGAAAAGTAATCTAAATTATTCAAAAACATGCATTCTAGCTCTAGAAATGAAGAGTATAACAATATGACTAAGAAATAAGCTAGGAAGCACTGTGAAAATCCCTAAAACATTAGCAACATGAGATTGCTCCTTCAATTCTCCAAATATGGGCAGCATAAGGATGCTATCAACTCTTGAAAATTAGGAGCATTACAAAAATACAATAAAATAGTTCCAATTTCAGGGTCATTTGAGCTCAAAATCCATCCCATTTATAGAAGAAATGGAGGAAGGGGAGAAGACTCTAGAAGGGCTGCCATTAATGAGGGTGTAAGACTCATTAATGAGGAGTGTGGAAGAGATTGTGTAAGATACATTAATGCTTCATTTATGAAAGTATTAATGAGGTATGGGTGAGGGTTTAAGAAGCATGGATGAGGGTTTAAGAAGCATGGATGAGGGTTTAAGGTCAAGCTTGAGAAGGTGGACTTGAGGAAAGGAATCTTGAGATTCCTTGACTTTCTCAACTGGGTTGAGTCTTTAATCATTCCTTAATGGAATGTGAGAAGCTTAAGGGTAGTTTAGGATTAAGATTAAGGGTTAAGGCATGTGATTAAGGAGATAGAGATGGGAGGAGAGAGAATGAGTGGAGGGGGGATTAGCTAATTAGGGTTAATTAGCTAATTTAAGAAGAATTAGCATGTGAGAAGGGGTTGGGATGAGTTAGAACTCATGGTTGGGTAGTTGAGATTGGTTAGGTTTGAGGGAATATTAATGAAATGAATTGTTGTAATAACATATTCACTCAATAATATGGATTTAATTAATCATTTAAGCCTTTTGATTGCTTTGTAATAACTAATTAGGATTATAGAAAAATTGAATCAATTTAGGTTAGGGGATTGATTTGCGAGTGATGAGGCACAATTATGATCTCATTTAATTCCTTTTAAATTAATTACCTTAGCCAGGTACAATTTGAATTGATTGAAATTGGATTGAATTGATTTGATTGGCTAAAGTGATTAATGTAAATTAGTGAGAACCAGCTTATGAGAACCAAAGCTTAGTAAGAATATTTTAAAATGAGGAAACATAAGATATCCAACTTATGAGAACCAAAGATTTCTATCCAATAGTTCTGACTTAGTCAAGGAAACTGTCATGTTTTATTTGTTTGATAACAAGGTCATTTTAATTTTGTTTTGAGAAAGAATTTGATTGATAGTAGTGTAATCATGCCCCCTCGGGAATGAAATTGAAGGAAAAAGAATGAAATCCATTAGTTGAAATGATGTATCACTAGCAAGGAATGGGTAGGGCAAGAAAGAATGGATTAGAAGAAGTGAAGAAATGGGGGTGTGTTAAGAGTAAAAACATGAGTACTAAGTTAATCACATTTAAAATGTGAGTTTGGTTTCATTCCTGATTGATCAAAGATTTCAGGAAGCATGGGTATGTAAATATCTTGGATTTCAGATGAATTAAAATTAGAAAGGAGTTTGAGCTCAAATCCTTATGTTGTTCTTTCAAAATACATCATGAAATCTCTAAATGCAACTATATACAGACTCTTAGGACTGTCACTTATTTGTATACATTGTAGCATGCTATCATCATTGGGCGCTTTTCAAAATGGATACCACTCAATAGTACAACAATCACTAATACCCATTGATATTATGAAAGTATGAACACTATGTTTTATTGAAATGTCAGAAATAGACTTAGGCATCAAGGCATAGAAGCCAAGATGACAAGACAGTCACCTTCCTTTTACTATGTCAAAATCTATGTAAGGTAAGATATTGGACCCACAATGATCTTGAAAATTCATATCCTTGGGTACATTATGCTTCATATATTTAGCAAGAGTCTAACTTTAGAAAATAGACAAGGAAATTTTTCCAAACTCACCGTAGTTTACACATAACAAAGATCAAGATATATGCGGCTATCCACTCATGTTGGTAGCTCTTACCATAAAAATCTAAGTTAGGTGAAATTTATAGGATCATTTGGAACAATCACCACACGCAGAAAACCAAGAAAATGTTATGCCCCTTGTCCCTACGAGTCTTTGTCTTTGTGCAGACATCATGGAGTAACTCAGAAGACATAACAATTGTCAATTGTGAATCAATCAAATAAAATTCATAACTTCTTTAGATGCCCACGGTGAAAACATCATGGGTACATAAAAGAGTTATAATCAAACCAAGATCAAACTATGTTTGTGTAGTATTGAGAAATACTATTGATTCATTTTTCAAGCATAGTAGAGATTCTTCAATCAAAATTTTGGAATTCAAGCAATATGTGTTCCATGTCTGTGTATAATCTTGTTCCTATTTGCAATCCAATGTAGGTCTTAGGAACACCGTTCATGTTAATTCCATGTTAATTCCAGATAGGTGATTCGTAAAGATACACCCTTGTTTTGTTAAAAGGATAGTTTAGTGCAAGCATCGAGATGCCGCCCAGTGTAGAATGATGTGTTCCCTAAGACAGAGATGTAGACAAATCCCAAGCAAGGATAAGATTTTCATAAGGAAACAAAGTCAACATTTAGCACAGGTGTAATCATGAAGGCTTAGTATTAGAAATGCATTGATAGATAGAGCACAGAATAAAATTGAGGCGTAATTGCCAGGTTTTCACCACTTGGAGAGATATTTTCTTTCCTTTTGCTACCAAGATGCCTGTTTTACCAGGTTTTCATCAAGGCACTTTTCTCTTTTTAAATTTTTTTTCTATTTTTGGCTTTTTTGAATGCTTTTGTAATATCAAGGCACCTATTTACTAGGATTTCACCAAGGATACCTTTCTTTAGGAATTTTTCCACTATTTTGGATTTCTTCAGGATCAATTTTTTGAATGTTTTTGGTATTATTTGAGAGCTATTTCACTGTATAGGCTCTGCTAGCCCAACATCAAGCGTAGAACCACTTAAAATATAGAGTGTTGATAGGATCTAGAAGAATGTCTCCCTCAGGTGTATCTAGTTGATAAGCTCTAGTTCCAAAAGTAGCAGTGATAACATAAGGTCCTAGCCAATTAGGTTCAAACTTTCCTTTCTGCTCTCTATGAGGCTATTTTTTAGGATTCTCCTTTAGGATGAGATCTCCCACTTCAAAATATCATGGCTTGACCTTTTTATTATACCCCTTGGACATAAGTGCTTGGTACACTTTTAGATGATCGAACACTTGTTGCCTGCGCTCATCAAGTAGGTCTAAAGAATTCACCCTATCGATGTAATATTTATCATTAGTAACAAGACCTTGTAAAGATATCCACAAAGATGGGATTTCAACCTCAATAGGTAGTACTGCTTCAGCACCATAGACTAGAGAAAATGGTGTGGCTCCAGTTGGCATTTTGATGCTTGTTGTGTAGGCCCATAGTGCCAGATTTAGTTGTAGATGCTAGTGTCTGCCAGACTTACAATTCTATGTAGCATCTTGAGAATATTCTTATTAGATGCCTCAGCCTGTCTATTACCTTGAGGGTAATAGATTGGGGACCAGTGTTGAGTGATGTCAAACTGTTCACAAAGGTCATCAATGTCTTGATTTTTAAATTGGCCCCCATTGTCTGTTACAATTGAAGAGGGTATCCCATATCTACAAATAATATAGTTTAGAATGAACATAGCCACATGTTTTCCTATGTATTTTATTAGTGGCATGACCTTGACTCACTTTGTGAAATACTCAGTGGTTGTAATGATGAACTTGTGTTCATTTGAAGAATTGGGATATATTTGTCCAACCAAGTCAAAGGCCCATTGCTGAAATGACCAATGTGTAATGAAAGGTATAAGTTATCTGGTAGGATCATGGATGAGATTTCCATGTGTCTAGCATTTATGACATGTTTTTGAAAAGTGAATAGAATATTTTTCCATGGTAGGCTAGTAATAGCCTACTCTGAGTAGTTTCTTTGCTAGTGAAAATTTGTTTGAATGTGATCCACATACACCTTTGTGGACTTCTTTTAACATGTGATCTGACTCTTTGAGTTATAAACATCTAAGAAGCATACCGTTGAGACCTCGTCGATATAAGTTATTAGTTATGAGGATATAACGTGATTCTGTCCTAATCAAGGCTCGTTTCTCATTTTTGGATAAGTTATTGGGAATGGTTTGGTCAGTTAGGTAAGCAATGATATGAGCATACCAAGATTGGTCTAGGGTATTCAAAGCATATATTACTTGGTATTCAGGAGTATCAAAGGAAAGATAGGAGAGTTCTTCAATCAAGAAGTCATAGCAGAATTGATGTTCCTCTAGTTGTAACATGGATGCCATTGTAGCCATAGCATCTGGAGCTTTGTTCTCTATTCTGGGTATCTACTAGAATGTGATGAATGTTAGAGTAATAGTTCATTTGCCTTTATAATTAAAACACTTTGGTTTAATTATTAATGCTAACTATTATTCTATTCACTTAAGTTTGTCATTTGTAGGTGCATAATAATTAATATGTTTATTAATTATTAATTGCACAAACCTAGCTTTCTCCAGCTTTAGGGTTTCTCACCTTATATGCCACTTTTGTAATTATTGTAATTCACTTTTCAGGAAATAACAATTTTTCTCTCACTCCATTGAGATTTTCCAAACCTTTGCTTCTTTCTCACATGTTTCCATTCAGCATCAGGTATTTGCATGTAGGTGTTCTTGATAAGTTGTGAAGTTGGATTTCTCAACTTTTACATGGTATCAGAGCCACCCTGTCGCTGCTTGGTTTGAAGGTTTTTGAAGCCACGATTCGAAGATGACAACTATAACTTCTCTCAGGTTTTTTTGTCACTTTGAAGGAGGCACTATTTTCTAGAGTCATTTGAGCAAAAATGGACTCCACCATTGCATTTAGAAGGTCCAGGAGAGTCGAACTACATATAAATTTCAACTATTTTGGTTACAGTGACCACAGGCAAATTTTTTTGGCCTATTAGGGCTGTACAGGCACAAAAATTGAGGCAAAAATAAAAAAAATATTAAAAAATATGTTTTTTAAAAAAAACCTGCCACTGCGCCGCCCGCATGCCACCCTGCAGCCACCACGCCGCCGCCGAGGCCCGCCGCCGCCACCCAGCCGCTCGGCCACCACCACCGCTCAACCCGGGCGCCTCCACCTCCCCTCCCGGCCACCACCTCCATTGGCACCGCCACCCAATGGCCACCGCCACTCCGCTAGACGTCCCCTGACAGCCATACAACCGTCAAATTATTTGCTAGACTGTGTTTTTCCATGGAGCTTGTATTTAGGGGGTACTTGTGGTTTTTTGGCCATATCTTGGGCATACGGTGTCTGTTTTTAAAAAATGAAATATTGCACAAAAATTTGTTTTCGAGATGGATCTAATGATGCTAGTCTTTTTCATTGATTCGACTGTTTGAGCTCTTGTTTTTGGCATTTAAGTAGAGGCTTCATTTTCCTCCCTCTCTGCATCCGATGTTCAGGTTCTTTTCTAGTTTTTCATGCTTTCAGTAATTGATTATTTGTTGTACGGGGGTTAGAATCATACATTATGGGGGGTGCTTTTGCTTTCTGTCATTTACTTTCAGAAAATGACCCTTCTACTTCTATCTTTTTCTTCTCTCAATGTCAAACCCCTCTATGGCCTGACTGACACCGCACAATTACCGCACTTGGAAAGCACACATGACTAGGCTACTCATGTCATGTGGCTTATGGTCATTCCTAGATGAAAATTAACCTGTCCTACAACATCCTTTTGAGATTCTTCAGCACAGGAATAAGATGGATGAAGCCATGGGCTTGATTGCACTGAACATTTCTGATAGTCTCCTCTTTCACCTGGATGGTTTAACCACTCCTAGGGCCATTTGGGGCAAGTTTTCATATTTGTTTGGCACTGTAAATGAGTTTTGGGCACTAAAGCTTGATGCAGAGCTTACTACTTTGACACCTACTAGCTTTCCCACCATTGAGGACTACTTGATGAAGTTCAAGTCTCTGCGCTCAGTCTTACAGGGATGTGGGAAAACCAAGACAGATGATGAGTGTATCTTCTTGATACTCTCAATGTTGTGATGACAGTATCAGATCTTCTCTTCCACTTTCTACTCCACCGTGGATGCTTTGGGTGCTAGACACACCATGCCTTCATTTGAGACATTCTGTGATCGGTTGACACAGGAACAGGCAAAGATCCAACAGATGGATGCTTCTGGCTCTTCTAGCCAAGCATTGGTTGCTCAGTCTTCATAGGGAAAACCAAAATAGAAAGGCAAACCGAAGAAAGATTCCACATGTAATGAGTCTTCCTCCAAAATTGCACATAAAAATGATTCAAAACCTCTAGCTAACCCTTCCAAGGGTAAATCTTCTTCGAAGTCTACTGAGTCTACCTCCAAGACTAAGAAAAAATCAGTTGAGACCTGTAGCTTTTGTGGAAAGGATGGACATCCCATTTCTAGGTGTTGGAAACATTTGGAGGCTTTAGAGGAAGCCATGCAGGAGAATCACATTTCAACTCCTCAGTCTACATCCTCCCTTGCAGGGAAAGGTCATGCTCTTACTGCACAAGCTATGACTTATGGGCCCACCTAGATTCTTGATTCTGGTGCTTCTCACCACATGAATCACACTCAGCAGTTGGTCACCTCACTTTCTCCTTGTGCTAATTCATAGATTTCTGTTGGGAACTCATCTCATCTTTCTGTTTTGGGTTCTGGTTCTATTGCATTAGCTGGGGGTTCTCTTCAGGATGTTCTCTTTGTCCTTGACATTTCGACAAACCTTCTATCTATCTATCAGATTTTCCACTCTGGCTCTGGTAAGAGAGTTGAGTTCTCACCACATGATGTGGTTATTCAGGACTTACATGATTCTGAGATGATTGTGGCTACTGGGAGTGTTGACACTACATCTCGACTATACAGATTTGATGGATTTGAGTCTTCTGCTGGCACAGGTTCCTGTCTTATAGCACATGCAGATTCAGTGAGCAGACTTTGGCATGAGCATTTGGGCCATGCCAATTACAGATATCTTTAGCAAATGAGCACACAAGCACTTGTTCTTGGGCTTCCATAGATTACTTGCACTGATGGGGTTTGTCAGGGTTGTGTTCTTGGAAAACAACATAGGGATCCTTTTCCGCAGGGATGAGCTACTCGTGCTTTGGCACCATTAGAGTTGATTCATAGTGACCTCATGTCATTTCCTACTCCTTTTTTCTGGTGCCAGATATGTGCTCACATTTATTGATGACTTCTCCAGGTGCACATGGGTGTACTTTTTGAAGTACAAGTCTGATGTCTTTGATTCATTTCGAGTCTTTAAGACATTTGTGGAGAAGCAGTCTGGTCTTTTTATTCGGCGGCTACACACAGATAATGGGGGGAGTATGTGAACCAATATTTCTGGAATTTTTTCTCTGAACATGGTCTTCATCATCAATTTTCAGTGCCCTACACCCCTCAGCAGAATGGTGTGGCCGAGAGAAAGAACAGAACACTTCGGCAGATGGCTAATTTTATGATACAGTCCAGGTCCATGGATTCATCTTTTTGGGCAGAGGAAATCAATTGTGCCAACTATATTCAGAATTGGATGCCTCACAAGGAAGTTTGACATATGACTCCTGAGGAGGCTTGGTCTCATGTCAAGCCTGTTGTATCTTCATTCAGAGTTTTTGGTAGTGAAGCATGGGATTTGTGCCTGACACTTAGAGGAGAGCGATGGAGTGGAAGAGCTGACACCTCATTTTTGTTGTCTACTATGAGGATGTTAAGGCCTACAGATTGTTTGATCCTAATTCCAGAGAGGTCCTATTTCGACGGGATGTCCATTTTGCTGAGCACCTTCCTGCAGTGGATACCCCACTTCCAGAGTCTACTTCACTCACCACTAGTCCCTCATCTCTTCCAGCTTTGTTTTAGGATGATGAGGATGATTATCTTTGTGATCCCCATTTACCTCCACCATAGGATCCTCCATAGATGCCTAGATGGGCTCGTGTTATAGTTGATGCTGCAGGATCTCTGGCTGTTGACCCTTCCACTTCCCGTCGCACCCGGTCTCATATTGAAGGTTTTAGTCTTCTGAGTCATGCTATTTATGGTGACCCTCAGACATTTGGGGCAATGACAGGTCATACTGAGTGGGACAGTGCTATGGAGGAGGAGTATTCTTCTTTGATGAAGAATCATACTTGGGATCTTTGTTCTCTTCCTAAGGGAAGAAAGTTAGTGTGATGCAAGTGGTTGTATCATACTAAGTTTGATGCTGATGGTTCTATTGATAAGTACAAGGCATGTCTTGTTGTGAAGGGTTTTTCACAGGTTGAGGGTATTGATTACATTGAGACATTTGCCCCTATCACCAAGATGAACTCTATTTGCCTTGTCTTATCCCTCGCAGCTTCTCAAGGATGGCCCATTTTTTAGATGGATGTGAAGAGTGCTTTCTTGCACAGTGATCTTAGTGAGGAGATTTACACGAAGCAACCTCAGGGATTTGTGCAGGATTCCTCCTTGGTTTGTAGACTTTGGCGTTCTTTGTATGGTCTCAAATAGGCCCCTCGGGCTTGGTATGAGAAGATGGAATCCTTTCTGCTTTCTACAGGATTCACACACTGTCACTCCGATCCTACAGTCTACATTCAGCATCTTGAGGATGAGGTTTTGATCCCTGTTCTATATGCGATGATCTTCTCATCATAGGTAGCTCATCTTCTATGATTGAGGATGTTTAGCGTGCATTGATGGAGTAGTTTGAGATGACAGACCTTGGTCTATTACACTTCTTTCTGGGTCTGCAGATTGTTTAGTCACCTATTGGGATCTTTGTTTACCAGCAGAAGTATGCTCTTGACATGCTTCAACACTTTGATATGCTTGATTGCAAGCCTTCTCCCACACCTTTTCAGTCGGGTGTTACTTTGTCTACCTCTTTCACTTCGCCTTCAGTGGATGCTACATTGTATCGGTAGTTGGTTGGAAGTTTGTTATGCCTAACACACACTTGTCCTGATCGCTCCTTTGCATTTGGTCTAGTCTCTTGGTTCTCACATGAGCCTCATGAGAGTCATTGGCAAGCTGCCAAGCATATTTTGAGATACATTCAGGGCACACTTATGTATGGCATTCACTACACATCAGGGGCTCCTCACATTGCTGACTACACTAACTCAGATTGGGATGGTGATGTTGATGATTGGAATTCTACTTCTAGCTTTGTCTTTTGTCTTGGATCTGGTCCTATCACATGGTCATGCAAGAAGTAGAATGCTTGAGCACTCTCATCTACAGAGTCTGAGTACAGAGCAGTAGTGCATGCTAGTCACGAGATTTTATGGCTTCGACAGTTGATGACTGAGTTTGGATTTCATCCTGATCATCCGACTATTCTGTGGTGCGATAATCAGAGTGCTATTCACATTTCCTGCAACCCAGTGGAGCATCAACACACCAAACACATTGAGCTTCATATGCATTTCATCCATCAGTAGATTCAGGATGGTTTTCTCTCTTTGGAGTACATTCCCACTGATGCGCAGGTTGCTGACATCTTCACCAAACCCTTTGCATCTCTGCGCTATCTTCAGTTGCGTTCTATGCTTGGGGTGACAGAAGTTATCCTTGGGGGGTCTTGTTGAGGCCTTCCTTCCTTCATGTTTTTTTCCAGCATGTTGTTGTATCTCTTTTTGGGGTAGAGTTTTTCCCACTGGGTTTTCTTTATTTCCCTGGTTTACAGAGATTTCTTTGTAGTTGGGTTCCTGATCAGGCCTTGTTGTCGGGACCCATTTCTTTTTCTTTCATAGCTGTGCTAGGTGAGTTTCCTCCTGAGCTTCACTTAAGGGGGGGTGTTAGAGTAATAGTTCATTTTCCTTTATAATTAAATCACTTTGGTTTAATTATTAATGCTAACTATTATTCTATTCACTTAAGCTTGTCATTTGTAAGTGCATTATAATTAATATGTTTATTAATTATTAATTGCACAAACCTAGCTTTCTCCGGCTTTAGGGTTTCTCACCTTATATGCCACTTTTGTAATTATTGTAATTCACTTTTCAAGAAATAACAATTTTTCTCTCACTCCACTGAGATTTTCCAAACCCTTGCTTCTTTCTCACAGGTTTCCATTCAGCATCAGGTATTTGCATGCAGGTGTTCTTGAGGAGCTGTGAAGTTGGATTTCTCAACTTTTACAATGAAGACAAAGTAATTCTTTAAGTCATCAACCATTTTCTTGTAGGGTGTCAACTTCTCATCTTTTATCTGGTAATCTCCATTAACTTGATTGATAATGAGCTAAGAGTCACCATACACTTGTAACTCTATAATCTTCCACTCCATGGTGAGGTTAAGACCGTTTACCAGTGCCTCATATTTTGAAATGTTATTGGTGCATGGAAACATCAATTTGTAAGACTTGGGTATCTTTTAGCCTTGAGGAGTTACAAACAAAACTCCTTCTTTAGAGCCTTGTTGTGTGAAAGAGCCATCAAAGTACATCTTCCTTGGGTACTCAGTTAGATGCATAATGGTCTCATCAGGGAATTCAATCCTTAAAGGCTCATCATCTTGAAGTGGTGAATCATCTAGTTGTTTTATGAGGACTTGTCCTTTAATATCCCTTTGGTCTACATACTCAATGTTGAATTCACTTAGAATAAGGACCCATTTAGCTAGAAGCCATGTTAATGTTGTTTTGCTTAAAAGATACTTCACAGGATCGATTTTAGCAACGAGCCTTGCTATATGTGAGAGCATGTAGTGTGTTAATTTTTATGATGTGAAGATGACTACTAAGTATGCTTTCTCAATAATAATTTAATTGAGCTCATTGGAGACTAGTGTTCTACTGATGTAGTAGATATCTCTTTCTTTCTTAGTTTCATCCTCTTACGTGAGCAATAATCCTAGTGATGTAGTTGTAGCTGAAATATATAGGAGTAAGGGTTTTCCATGAATAGGTACCATAAGAATAAGAGTAGCTAGGTACCCTTTTAATTCTTTGAAGTTGGCTTCATAGTGTTCATCCAATTTTAAAGTGACTCCTTTATGTAGTAATTTGGTAAAGGGTTGTGCCCTGTCGGAAAGCTATGACATGAACCTCCTAATTGATTGAAGTGTCCCTTGTAATGTCCTCATTTGATTGATGTTGCGTGGAGGAGTCATCTCTAGAATGTATTTGACTTTTGTAGGATCTACTTCAATTCCCTTCGCTGAGACAATAAACCCTAGGAGCTTACCTAATTGGACTCCAAAGGCACATTTCTTTGGATTGAGCCTAAGTTGAAATTTCTCCATTCGATCCAATATCTTTCATAAATTAGCAACATGAGTACTCCTCTCTTTGGATTTAGCTAAGGTGTCATCCATGTAATCCTCCATGTTCTTATGCATCATATCATGGAATATAGTGGTCATTTCCCTTTGATATGTAGCACCGACATTGTTTAACCCAAATGGCATGATGTTCTAGAAAAATGTACCCCATGCACATGTAAATGCGATCTTCTCTTGATCCCCGGGGGAAATTTTTATCTGATTATAGCATGAGAAACCATCCATCAAGGAATACATTTGGTAACTTGCAGTGAGATCTATGATCATATCAATATTAGGTAGTGGGAATTCATCCTTTAGACATGCTTTGTTTAAGTCTCTAAAGTCTGTACATATCTTGATATGTAAGAAGAATGAAAAGAATGAAAACATAAACAAGAAGTAATCCAAGAAAATGAAATGTTAGAAGATTTACCATAAACCAAAGGAGAGAAAGATTTCAAGATCAACCACAAAGCACTTCAAGAATCCAACAATGAGCCAAGATATTTTGGTAAGGGGAAAAGAAAAGAAAAACCCCTTTGTGAATAAGAATATGGAAAAAATCCTAAAGGATGAGAGCAATGAGCTCAATAAAATAATGAGAGCAATGAGCGATTGAGAGAGAGAGGAGAAGATTATTGAAGCAAGTGTGTGAGAGACATCTCTTAAGTAGAGATGAGTGGAGGAGTTTGCATGTAACTCCCTTCTCCTATGTATGCCACATTCATATTGTGTGTGTGACAAATGTGTGATTCCTCTTAAGGAGGAATATCTATTTTCCTT